>OY986974.1:20884041-20934041 GCA_963920575.1 Narthecium ossifragum
TCATACCCTTGACCTCGTATATTGCAGATCTGTAAGTCATATCGGTTGATAACATTAGAAATTTCTTTCTTAAGTGTCAAATAAGTGGTATCTGTGACATGCACAATCTCAAAAAAACGCTCCC
The DNA here is from genome assembly GCA_963920575.1 of Narthecium ossifragum. Classification (NCBI taxonomy): domain Eukaryota; kingdom Viridiplantae; phylum Streptophyta; class Magnoliopsida; order Dioscoreales; family Nartheciaceae; genus Narthecium; species Narthecium ossifragum. The sequence goes on from OY986974.1 coordinate 20,884,166, forward strand.
GTAAAAAACTAACAGCATCAACAAATCTCAAGACAATTGCCATCTGCTCTTTACTAGATATATCTTTGGCTTCATCAACCAAAATACAAAACTTTGCATCCCAACTTAATCACGGATTTTATTTCTCACTTTGCTAGCAAGAATATGCAAAATTTCTTTCTGAATCATTGGTGAGGTATTCTTTGCATTCTGTAGAGCTTTTTCTAAGATAACATCATCAATACTAGCATTCATTCTTCCCATAAGTCTTATCATCTCTATGAAATTACCTCAATTCTACGAAGAGGGAGATTCATCATGACCTCTAAATGCACATGCTTGCAAACTAAGCCATCGAACGCTTTCAATTGTTGTCATAAGACGCAACCGGTTCTTCTGCATTTCTTCTAAAGTTTGTGCATTCATTACTTTATCAATATGACCAGTTACATTCATCAAAGCATCAACGGAATTCATAGCATTATTGTGAGGTGAAGTCGTACCTCCCACATGGATCAAAAAAGGACATCTAACCCCATCATTAACTCTCTTCCAACTTCTAAATCCTTCAGTAGTAAATGTAGAATGATGAGCATTCTTATTTTCAAAAAGAAAACATGAAAAATAGAACGATGTATCCTTTGAAGGAGAGTACTCTAACCAAGGAAACCGCTTAAACCAAGAACTTTGAAATCGATGATTCTGTTGTCCTGATACAGTTGTCGGATACTCAGGCATGCTAGGTTGATAGGGTCCCATTTTGATATAAGCTCGTCGGATTTCATCTCTTTGATTTACATAATGTTCCCATATTGGAATACGTAAACCTAGATCCCGTTCAAGAAAAGTAATATCAATTTCAACTCTTTGTCATTTGGATGGAGCATGCTCCTCACTTGTTCATGCATCTTCTCTTGGTTTAAAGAATGAAAAAATAGTTTTTTTTCTCCTATGTCCTTGAGTGTCCATTGTGATTTATAACCTATTCAAGTGATATATGTATAGTCATTAGCACACATGTGATTATACAAGACATCAAACTTAATTTATTTGATTGAGTTCGTACTACAGTCTACACCACACCAAGAACAAAGCATGAAGAAATGCCGAATGCCAATATATGCCTGTAAACTCTCATATATCAAAAATAAGCAAATGAAATTATGTATATGTAGTATCTGATAAGTCACTAATTATTCCTAATTAAACCCCTTAAATTACCTTTATTAGGCCTAGAGTAGGTGTATTTGATATCATATTGCTTGATTTCAGGTTTAAGTAGGATTTGAGAAGAAATACAAGAAATTCGGCCAAAAATCATTAAATTCTACAAAAAAATTGCTTCGTCGATTGTTTGGAAATAAATCACCATAAATTCTACACAATTCCAAATATTCTGAAATTCTGGGAGATGCAAGAAGACTTCAAGAGCTACAACTTTCATGTTGAAGATTTTGTGAGATTCTCTATAGATTGGCGCCAGTTTTGAAGCAAAGTCAGAAGTATGAAAGCTGAAATTTGAGAAAGGCTGAAATTAATTGATGATGTGGTAGACCCAGTCCGGCTTGAGCAATGGATCGGATTTGAGTCCGATGGATCGCTCCGATGACGTCAGCAGCCGGAATTTAGGGAAATTAGAGTTTAAGTTCAACTATAACTCCTAATTCCGGGATGAATGGTTTCTAACACATAAGAGGGTTATTCCAGCCGAAAATGGGCATCTTTTGGAGCACAATTGGAGGAGAAGGTTAGGGTTTTGAAGATGGCGATCTTTCCACGGGGATCAATGGCTTCATCCTCTACACCGATTCATGATTTCCAATAGATGAGTGACTAGATTTCTTATTCTTAGGAATACCATGAAACCCTAGTGTAACTTTTGATCTTTCTTAGTTGGATTTTTGTGAACTTCTCTACGTATAATCTCATGAATATGTTTTTAATGATTATAGAGTTGAAGGAACAGAGTTCCGTTGACGTATTCTTAATCCTACATGATGGTTGTACTTGATTGTAGAGATTCATGAGATAGTTTTCATGTTGTTTGTGATTTACCTTTGAGATAATCTATGCTACGTGAAGATAAGTCATGCTAAGGTCATTAGGAGTAGAATAACTTAAGATAATGGTAGTATCGAAGATGATTTATGCCAAACAAAGATAGGTTATGCCGTAGGAAACATAAAACCTTCTTTTAGGGATTCGTGTGAGCTTGTAGCCATCCGATCCATAATGCTTAGAGAAGTGATCAAGATGATGACTATGGAAGATTAAGGGTGAAACTAGGGTGGATTGTGTATTTCTTAAGACATCTTTTTCCATCTGATTAAAACCTTAATATTTTCTTTTGCTTTCTTAGATAGTTTCAGTTAGATCAATCTATCATTGAAGTGTTTGGTTTAGATCAAGAGTTTTGAGAATTGATTTTGTTTTTCTTAGTAATTCCCTGTGGTTCGACTCCGGATTTCACCACTAGTCCACGTAGTAGTATTAGTGATTGAATAAGGATATAAATTTAAGATTTGATTGAGGTTAGCAATGTTTTAACGACGACCTTTGCGAGCGATCAGTATCCAATCCATACCTCATAAAAAACAAGACGGGGAAATGCTTAACAACTCTGTTAAGCCCTTGAACAGCAAAACATACCCTTAAGAACGCAGGAAAAACCCTACCCAAATCATTTCGGTGCCCCTTGTTCAAACAAGTTGTTCCTAATTGATGGCTTATAAAGTGGAAATGCGTATACCTGTGTGTGTTATATGCATCTGCAAATTCTATATGCATATGCCAAGATTGAAATCACACAAAGGGGGCGTTTGTTTCGTTGGAATGCTTTTGGAATGTTTTTGGAATGGAATGTGATTCCAGTGGAATGGAATGGAATGTGATTCCAGTGGAATGGAATGTCACTTTTGCTGTTTGTTTAGTGGTGGTGGAATGGAATGTAATGTCATTTTTGTTGTTTGTTTGGTGTTGGAATGGAAACAGAATCCAGTGACTTTTTCAGTTTTTGTGTTTGTTTCGCGAAGGAATGGGGGATATGGTCACCCCTGAATGCTAGTGGTGAGAATACCACCATGTATTCCGATTTTAATATTTATTAAACTTTTTATGACATTAATAATATGATATGATTGTGATATTTGAATATCTATGTTGATGAAAATATAATCACTTCGAAATTCTTTGTTTTTTAATTTATTTTTTTTTGTAATCATATTTGATGTTGGAGAAGGAAATTTATTGGCCAAGCTATTTTTTCATTCGATGATGATAATCAATTTTATTGACGGAACATTTAAGTTCTGAATATGTAAGATGATGTTAATCAAAATTATAACACTCATGTACAAAAAAAAAAGAAGTCATGTACAATATTTGAAACCTCATCATGAACAATCCAAAATAACAATTCAGATGATAACATTCAATTACATGTTAATTACTTACAAAATTACTTGTAAAATTATAACACCCATGAAGAAGGGTGGGAGTTGGAGCAATGGCGGACTTACGTGGGTGTCTCAGCCCTGAAAAAAAAAAAAAAAAAAATTTCTTTCATACGTTGTTGCAATTAAACCAAGAGAGAGATGGCAGAGAGATGGGAAAAAAATCCAAAAGAAATGCAATTAAACCAAGAGAGAGAGAGAGATGGGATGGCATCCCATCCGTCTCATCTCCCTCTCTGTTCTCTCATCTACCTCTCTGTTCTCTCGTTTCTCATCCCCCTCTCTTCTCTGTTAACTCATCCCCGACGCCCGGCTACCGGCTCTACCGACGCCACGCCCCCCTCTATCGACTACCGGCTCCGTCGGCCACGCCCACACCCACGCCCACACGCCCCTCTACCGGCTGGTCCGGCTCCGTCGTCCGTCAGCCACGCCCACACGTGACATGCCCCCTCCGCCTCCTCTACCGGCGTCAAGAACTCCTTCGCCAACACCGGCGCCCTCGTCACCTGCGTCAAGAACTTCCCAGAGAGCCGCGGCGCTGTGCTCTGCCTCCTCAACGGCTTTGTCGGCCTCAGCGGCGCCATCTTCAAGCAGCTCTACGTCGCCTTCTACGGCGACGGCATCAAGTCACTCATCCTTCTCGCTGCTCTTAGATTCACTCCCCAGAGCCTTAATTTCCTTCTCGTCGTCTCCATATCCCCCACCCAAAGCCCTAATTTCCAAACCCTTCTCGCTGCTCTTCTCCACCAAAACCCCACCAACACCGCCGTCAACCTCCGAGCTCGGCATCGGCGTCGGCGTCGTTGGCGGCCGAGGAAGCTGGCAACGGTGCCGCCGGAGGAAGAGAGGACGAGGGTGAGAAAGATCGGGTTCTCCGCATGGATGGAAAAGCTATCCATGCTGGAAACTCTTTTGAATGGATAGCTTTTCCATCCACGGTTGGAAAATGTTTCTGGCCAATATTTGGCCAGAAACATTTGGCTGGAATGGAGGCTTTTGGAATGCTTTTGGAAAGTTGTTGGAATGGAATGGAGGCCAGTCCAGTGAAACAAACAGCATGGTGGCTGAAATGCCATTCCATTCCAGGCATTCCAGCCTCCATTCCAGCCAAACAAACAGCCCGAAAGCAAAAGTTCTGACTTCAAAAGAAAACTATGTTTCAGTTAACGTTATGCACAGAGACCAATCAATGGTTCATACCAACATATAAATTCCAAAACAACGTTATGGCCTTAAAAAATTCGATAAACTCGAGCTTCACAATTTTCTCAGAATGCTCACTCAAGAACAATCTTGATGCTTAATGGGATCGCAAATACTTCCTCGTGATGAGCAAAGGTCTAGAACTAGAAGATGAAAGCAGGGTTATGTCAAGATTGTCTGAAGTGAACATAGCACAACATTGCTCAAATCACAACAGAACGGTGGAGGGAAAGAAATACAGAGCAAAGCAAATAACAAACTTTGGATGCCCCACTGACCTCGTGGAGTCGTAGCCGTAGGCGACAAGTCGACAACCCCTCCCCACTGTCCCCACCGTCGAGACTTGAGAGAAAGAGCCAAAGAGAAAGAGGGTTTCTTAGTTTTTAATGGGATTTTGGGATCATCTAGGGCTGGTGACGCTGGTCGGCTGGGGTGGTCATTAGAAATATTAAGTGGGGCCAGTCACCAGTGGGTTGTTGGAAGCGGGCAATGTGACGATGTGGTGGGCTAAGGTATAGATTATAACTAATTTGACCAAAATCACTCTAATTTTGACCTGAGCTTCAGCCCACCTCAGCCTTTAGCGTAGCTCCGCCTCTGTCTCTAATGGAGGCTCAAGTACAGTCGCAAAAGCTAATTTTAGCAGCCCAAGAGTGAATCATTCAACTCTGTTCTTCTCCTTTTCGTACAGCATAAGTTGGTAGTTGCTAATATTTATTTTGGAGTATATGGGAGAACGCCCGGCCCATTTTTACACCTCTACGAGGAGGAGGTGTTTTTTTATTTTTAACCCATGGCGTGTTTTGGTTTGTTTTTCCTCCTTGTATGGTGAAATAAGGTAAAAGTTGGCTCATATTTATGAGTATTGTTACTATGGTTTTGGGTAGTCCTTTCCGGTTGATTGTGGATCCCGATTTGGGTGGTGTTATACTCGAATCTTGTTATTCCCAGGTTTAAATCAAGTAATCAAAAAAAAACAGAAGAAAATTAAGCTTCTTTAATGCTCCTTCATTGATCCATTCTTCTTGTATCCTCTAATTTAGGCTTATTCTTCCGTCGCATAAGTTATTTAGTATATGTTTCCTAGCGAGTTGTAGTTGAGCAAACATCAAGAACATAAGTACTTTTGGTTTATTCGGGAAGCAATTGAGCTCTGCTTTTATCAATGCTTGATGATCAGGATTAGTCGAGTTGGCTATGATATGCTTGAATTGGTCCCGAATCAAAAATTAGCTTAAGCATCAGGATAGGCTTAAATATGCGTTTGGTCTCTGAGGTTTCGGACAAGTTTTTATCAAGTCCCTAAACTTTAAAAATTCTCAATTTAATCCCTAAGTTTTTATGAACCGGCTTAATGTGGTCCTTCTGTCCATTGACCGTCTATCGGTCTAACGACGGCTCAGTCGAATCTTAACCCGAACCGGTCAATCAGATCAATTGGAATTTATTTTGACTTTTTTTACATGTTTTGATAGTTCTTCCCATTGAGGTGTCTCTGCTCTTTCCCGTCGAAGTGCCCGGCGAGGGTGGCGACGAAGCTCTCCTCCACCTCGTGTTGATTCCAACCCATTGTTTCCATCTCCTCCACCTCGAGTAGATCTCCTCCGCTAGGAAACTCCTCCGCCTCGATGATGAGAGAGCTCTGTCTCGATCGACAGCGATGACGGCTGACCGGCTGGCAAGACCGGCAGGGATGAGGTTGTGGTGGCCTGAGAACTTGTTTGGATGACCAGATAGGTTGTCAAGGGCCGCAGGGTGGCGACAAACGGCATGGTGGGTGGTCGCGTGTAGTTCCAGCACATGGAGATGGGTACCTCATCCTCTCGGGCGGCGGCAGCGGCCGATCCTCGCCTTGTGGGTGGTCACGGCTGAGCTGGGACATCACTGAGCTGATCCTCTCGCACCTCCCGCTCCGCTCAATCGTGGCCGCGGGAGCCGTCTGTCGCCAGTGGCGTGCGGTGGTGACCCACCGTTCCTTCGCCGACCGTGCCGTGGCGTCCCCCTCCCCTCGCCATCCGTGGTTCTTCATCTTCGGACACAACAACGTTGTCCCGCGGCACAACCAGGCCTTCGCCTTCGACCCCGACTCCGTCTCGTGGATCCTCCTCCCCGTCGTCGATCCCCAAACCCCCCATCTCGACTCCCTCTCTGGCTCCTCCGGGTTCATCTTGGCCACCACTCCCACCTCCCGCTTCCTCTACTCTTCCCTCCCCCGCGCACACCCGTGGCACCACACCCCGCCCCTCTCCTCCCCCCGCTGCAACCCACTCATCGCCGCCGGCACGGTCCTGAGGTTCATCGTGGTCGGCGGGGCCCTGTTTATTGGGGGATTGGTCGACATAGAGGACCACCTCGTTGCGGAGATCTATGACCCGGTAGCCAGGCAACATAGAGGCCCGAGTTCATCTTCGCCACCACTCCCTCCCCTGGCTCCCCCACGAGTTCCGCCAGGGGAGCTCCTCCCAGTGGCTGTCCTCCGCGCTCCTAGGGGGTCGCCGCATGTTCTTCGTCCACGGGATCTACTCCGGCCTCGTCGCCGCCCTCGATCTCGATCGCCGGATCTGGTCCAACGTGAGGCTACTCCGACCCACACTTGCACGCGCAGCCTCCCGTTGCAGCACTCGAGCGAGGGCTAGTCTTTGGTTGTTCCCGAACGGCTCAGCGGCGACGAAGACGAGGTCTTCATTCCACACTGGCTGCGCATCATTGCGGGTGATGCCGGAGGGATGGGTGCGCGGCACCTGGAACCCCAGGGTCACGCAGACAGAGACACCGACGTCTCTCGACACCATTAATATCACGTCATGAGCTTCGAGCATCGTGGTGCGAAGGTACCATAGCACGGGGGGCTCGTCGCGGAAGCTCTCGTCGTCGAGGTTCCGATGAGGAGGCGAGATTGTAGGTCGGGAGTCGTAGAGGCGGAGGGGCTCGGGTTGAGTCCACCGGAACGAGGAGATAGTAGAGAGGAGAGAGGTCGGTGGTGATGGGTTCACCGGAGGTGAAGGTGGAGGTGGGCATCGGACAGTATGGTTGCAAATCACTGTGCTGAAGCTAGTAGATAGACGGCGAGTGGACGGAGGGATAGGATTAGGTTGGTTCGGAAAGTCCAGAGATTCAGTTGAGAATTTTTAAAGTTCAGGGCTTGATAAAAACTTGTCCGAAATCACAGAGACGAGACACATATTTAAGCCCATCAGGATACTACGCTCTGATACTATTTACACTCAGCAAATTACTTTATATACCAAGGATGACATGACTTAGCTTCAATTTCTCACTTAGCTTGATCATTATTTTAGAACTGTTGTTCAAAGTACAGCCACTTGAGTAGCTCAATGGTACTACTTAATCATGGTATAGTGGGAAAGAGAGTGGGTGTTAATGAAGCCAGCTGATGGGTGCCTTTGCAAGTGATAGATTTCGGATGCAGCGGACAAAAGCGGCTTGGGACAAAAGCGGCTTGGGCTCAGGCTCGGGCCGTGCTTGGGCTCTTCTTCAAGCCCAGAATATACAGACCAGCCGACAACCACCCAGTAGATGTTTGATAGTTAGGGCATGCATTCGCTTTCGTTAGCTAGGATAACACTCCCCTCCACTAAATAAAAAAAGCCACTAAAGAGTAACACAGTAACAATCATCTAGACACAAGTATTGTCCTAATAATACATGTATCCAAAGCAGTTGGATGTCTTCTGTACTGAGAACAAGGGCAAGCAATGCTAGCTAGCACTAACAGTACAAGTAAAAAAGACTAGAACTTTTGTCACGTAGGAAGATGGCATAAGTACTCCTTCAAGCTTAGAAAATTCATCAATATGCACCTCTAGCGTGCGAACATTTTTTTTTTTTTGATTGCATCTCTTGCTTCATATCTGTATGCACAGTTATGAAGGCAACCATCCCCACCACTAGTTCAGACATGCTGAACCACCATAGACCATTAAATTTGCAAATAAAGAAGCATGGCATCCAAATTTCAAATGCATATGCTAGTTCTGCTGAACAAGCAGAACTTAACGGCCCAATCCTACAGTAAGAAACTTGAATTTTACTTCACTAGATGAAAAAAAGGCAGCATTCGGAGAGCTGGATGACAATTGACATGAAACAGATAGGATTTTTCTCAATGTTGTCACAGTTCAGCATTCAGAATATTCATGGGTAGCTTTTCTATGTTCTCCTATGGTTAGAAGAGTGTGTTTCTCTTGTATACCCCTCCCGACGAGCCCTCGATCGACAAAACAAAGCATGCAAGCAACTGCTCGTCTCCTTCCAACCTAGATTAAAAGATTTACACTTAAGAGGAGCAGCAGTTTCAGATGCTTCCAAAATAAGCCAGGATCGGAATCAACCAGCAATAGTCTCCAATAGAACTCGTTGAAGCATGTTAGGTTTGAGCAGGCTGGGAGAATGTTCTGGCATGGCTGTGTTCTCCCTCATAAGTAACAATAAGCATTGAAGGGTCTTCCACACATCTCTCAACATGCTTCCTTGCAGGGCAGCCCCTCACACTGCTGCACTTATAGTATCCCCTGAAATTTTTGGATGATTAATCGTTTAAGCTAGTTCCTATAGATGTAAAATCTTGCAAGATTAGGTCTACAAGAAGCAGAATTTGGAACACGACCCTAAGTAGAAGCAAAGAAGCATCAAGACATTACCAAGTATGTTTCCTAAAAGTATAAGAAGCAATGAGTTTGAAATTAAAAACAAAATATAATAGCCAACTATGTACTCTGCTCACACAATCTCATCAGACAGGAGATCAAGAGAGTTCAGATAGCAGTGAACTAATCATATAATTACCAGGCATGAAACTGAATATGTCAGTGATGTAGATCTAAGCTACAAGAACAAGCTTATAAGATATCGAATGTCAAGTTGTTATTTGCGACTTGAATGAGATGACAATCAAGGTGCGGTTTGATAACTGGTAAAATTCCGGGCTTTAGCGAGACTAGAGTTGGTAATATGTGTTAGCACATTGATCTGCAATGAGTACTGAGTTCGCAAAGCAGTATAACTGCAAGAAGAGATAAGTGTATATATCAGAGAAGTAGATCTAAGCTACCAAGAACCGGTTCGCCATATATTGAATTTCAAATACTTACCTATGACTTGAATCATTTGACACAGTTCAGGCATACTTTGACAACCGAACAACTTAGTTTTCAGCAAGACTAGAGTCCCTAATATATTTCTCAACATAAGTCCTAAATAACTCTCGAAGAGGGGTTGTCTTGCTGGAAAGAATTGTTTCCTTTACCTTGCCACATCCATGCTATGGATGATGTGAGTACTTTAGCTCATCTGATTGCATAGATCATGTTCAACTATAAAATCAAGCTTAAAATACTGAAGAGAGCATCAATGTCAGAATTTCTACCGATGTCCACTTACCAAGTACCATCAGATAGAGAAGCGAATCTGATTTGACAAAAATGTTTATGGGGAAAAGCAACTATATCTCATACGTTACCAATGCCTCCCAGATTTAAACTAGTGGCCATTATGCAAAAAGTTTCAATAACTATCTTTGGCTCCATGCAAATAGACTGTATGGAAAATGGATGACTTACAATAGTACCGCAGACTGTACAATTACCAGGCAATACTCTCAATGCAAAAGTCAGAGAATAATTTACTCTCAGAAGTGATAAAGTCAATGAAACATACCTAGGATGCGGAGAGCCCTTAATTGGCTTCTGCCCATATTTCCTCCAAGAGTAGTCATCGGGAGGGATATCTGCAAGCTTGTTACTGATAGCAGGGACCTTAATGGATCTCTTCACCCTATGCTTCCTAAAAATTCATCAAAAAGAAATGAATTTTTGCGAGTATAATATCAATATTTAAAGCAATGAACTAAAGAGAGTTTCTAAACTCCAACCTCTTCTTCGAGCAATGACACCTTCCACTGGTCGCACATTTGCCATTTCCGTCTCCATCTCTGCCATAGCACCTCTTCTTCGGAGCCATATGAGGATTTACCACATCAGAAGACTGTGTTGCGCCTATAAGATGGAAAGACTTCCCATCCAAGCTGGCCGCACTGCCATCCATGCTCAGCGATGAAATGAAGGACCTTGTGGATGATCCAGTTGCTGTGCAGCTGGAATTATCGAATTTGAGGTTAATCCCGCTGTTGCTCCTTCTAAACATCTCAGCCTGAAGCTTCATCTGCTGTTGAAGCTGATACCTTTGATTGCTCTGTTGTTGCTGCTGCTGTTGCTGCTGCTGCTGCTGCTGCTGCTGGAGAAAGTGAAGGTTTGAGGATGGCAACTGCTGGGTATGTTGCAAATGATTCCTAGAAGACAAATCCAATTCCAGTCCAGGATTCCCAACAAACCTCTTTTGGGTAACTTGGTAGCTACTTTTAGCAGTGGAATCCAGTCCCTGTGCTGGCTTATCTAAGAAGTTTCTCGGCAGCATTTGGAGAGGCATGGGCGAGGAATCCAGCATTGTACTTATGGGGTTATCTAAGCAGATCTTTTGGTTAAATGGTGATTGAGCTCTGTTTAGCCTCCTGACCCTTGCATGACCAACACAATTACCAAGCATGGAAGCCACCTTCTTGAACTTGGAAACAGCCTCTCCAGTTTCAGCCATTATAGTTCTGTACGGAACCAGTTGCTCCTGTGAATCGGAGAGAAGTTCCAGAACTCTATGGCAGCTCTCCACTGCCGCCCTATTAGCTACTTCCACCTCCTCCATCTCAAATCCAAGAAGAGCTCAGACAGCACCCTAGTATACCCAAAAGCCCACCACCACCAGCAGTACAAGCATCTGAAATCTCCAAAAAACCCATCCCATTAGAGAGATCAATATCCACACTTAGATCAAAAGAAGTAAAACATACCCAGATGGGATTCTTAAATCCGCAAAGAAATATGGTTTTGATGACTCCAGCTATATTCTATTGCAACATTTTACAAAAAGATGGATTCTTGACAGCAAAAAGAAAACCATAAAACCAGAGAAAAAGCAAACAAAAACCAAGATGAGATTTTGAAGATCTGGGTTAGCTCAAAACAAGCAAATCAATGTCACTCCAAAACATTCATCAAAACAAGCAAATGGTTCCGCAAAATTCCATCAAAACAAACCCTACCCAGATTGCATTCAAAACATTTCCAGACCCAAATCACCAAGAACAAAAATGATCAAAACCAACAGATCACCACATAAATAAAATCACAAAGACTGACCATAGATAAATGGATTGAAGAAACCCTAGATTGTCGCTGTTCGTCTCCTCCCCATAGACTCCTGCCTCTGACAAGATATAGAGAGAGAGAGAGAGAGAGAGAGAGAGAGAGAGAGAGAGAGGTGTGAAAGGAGCAGAAGACCAAACGAAGAAGAAACCTTTGGGTGGTCTTTTCTAGTATTATATGTCTAAATTGTATATTATTATATTATATATCATCTCCTCCACATCATTACCCAATATTATACTACTCAATCTTGAAGAAAAAGGATCCATGACCCCACTACTCATATAATACTCCTAGTCCAGATTGACGCAGGACGCCACTTAAAATTAAAAAATTTAAAAAGTAATCAAATAGAAGACCCAAAACGAGATATAGCTAGCCTTACGGAGTACTCGACGAGATCGGACGGCTGGTGATGGGCGAGGCCACCGGGGATCACGCTGGATAAGATAGGATAAAAAGGGCTGGAGTTTGTTTAATAATGCTCTTAATTAGTGGAGAAATTAGGGGGGCTGTGGTGGGGCGCCCACGTGGGAGTGGGCGACGGCATCCAAAGCCCGAGAAAGCCGTTGAGGGTGCTGGGGGTGTGGCGAATGGTAGGGGGACGCCTGTCGAGAAGACGTCGTCTAGGAGGACGGGACCGTGTTGACCGGGCAGCTTTGTTGTGGGCCCCGCCGTCGTCAGAGTACCGTTGACTGTGGTGGGGACCCATCGGGAGGAGATTTGGCGCTATGGAGGCCGAGATTAGGTAAAGTTGGGGTGGAGTACGTGGAGGGCTCTGGAATCTCTGCCGAGTTGTTCTTAGATTTTTAATTTTGTAATTCTATTTATTATTATTATTATTACTTTATATTTTTTTAAGTCTGTCAATTACACTTTCATACCGCCGTGTAGTTTCATGGATTAGTATTTTACTACCCGCATATTTAAAAATCACATAAATATGCCTCTAACTTTCAAATCTTTACAGTTTAGTCCAAGCCGTAAGACGGCATTAAATTGAGTCACGGTTTCACCCGTTCCCGCCAGCTTGGACATGAGGCCAACTACACCCAAAGGATGCCGCCCGGGATGCCGTGCTCCTTAGCCACGTCAAGGGCCCCTGGCATGAAAGGGTTGTTGATGACGCACGACACTTTCCTGCCCTCGTCCACCTGGCGGTGGATGAGCTCCTCCAAGGTAGCGGCATGACGCCAACCAGCCGAGGCATGTACCAGTTGATGTCGCCGTGCAGGGGTTTTGTTGATGTCGAGTCCGTCGGAGAAGAGCTCAAAGCGGAGGTGACCCTTGCCCACAAGCATGGCGACGCGCGATGTGGTCATGGTGGCCTCCAGTAGCTTGACGTTGATGTTGTTGGTGGTGGTGAAGATGGCCAGGAGGACATTGGCGCCCATGCGCTTGGTGAAGGGCAACAACCGGTTGACATGGCCTTGGGAGGGGAAGGAGATCATCATCATTGGATCACTAATTCTATCCCTTTTCGATTGTGAGTGGAGAGATATCGAGGAATAGGGTAGGTTGGGTGCACTAATCACGTGTTTGGCTCGCAAGATCCGCGGAATGGTATCCGTTCATGCGGATCTCGCGCACGGTGTTCGTGCGAATCGCACGGACGTCGAAATCAGGATCTCGATTTTTGGGATCCGCTTGGGATCCGCCGCGGGATCCAAACATGTGGATCTTGCGGATTTGAATCTGCGTGTCCCCGGATCCCACGGATTCACCAGATCTGGGCGTGCCCAACATGCCCTAAATAGGGGATTCAGGGGTCCTGCATCGCCTACGCGCGATGCAGGAAATACGCCGCCAATCTCAACCCTTGGATTGGCCAGGAAAAGATCCAATGGTTGATGAGAAAATGGGGAAAATGGATAGGTAGTTCCCTGATGTAAATCTTGATTATAAATTAAAATATAGTGGATAATTTTTAATATAAGTAAGATTGTGTTTGGGTGTGAAAAATAGATTTAAAATCTATCTTTATATTCCGAGAAATTATCATCGATATGAACTTAATTCCGTAATATAACAAAATAATCCCCTTAGATTTTAAATTCCAAGGAATTATCATTGATATGAACTTAATGCCGTAATATAACAAAGTAATTCATAACATAACAAAATAATTCCATTGATATTGTATCAAGAGCAATTATCGTTAAATTTCAAGGAATTATCATTGATATGAACTTAACTCCATAATATAACAAAATAATTTGTTTAGATTTTAATTTCCAAGGAATTATCATTGATATGAACTTAATTACGAAATATAACAAAATAATTCCTTTGATATTGTATCAAGAGCAATTATCCTTTTTAAGTATCTAATTTTCAAACCCAAACACAATCTTATTTATATTAAAAATTATCCACTATATTTTAATTTATAATCAAGATTTACTCCAAGGAAACCATCTATCCATTTTCCCATCAACCGTTGATCTTTTTATGAGATTGGCGGCATATTTCCTACATCACTTACACCCCCGAATCCCTAAGTAGGAGGTGTGATGTAGTTGTACCCAACTATGAAAATGGTAGTAAGTCGAGAAGATGGAGGCCGACTGCACCCAATGGACGCCGCCCGGGATGCCAAGCTCCTCTGCCACGTCGAGGGCCGCGGGCATAAAAGGGTTGTTGACGACACACAACACTTTTCGGCCCTCGTCTACCTGGCGGCGGATGAGCTCCGCCAAGGCGGCGGCGGGCATGACGACGTGTGATCATCCGAGGCATGTACAAGTTGATGTTGTTGTGGCGGGGTCGACGATGTCAAGCCCGTCGGAGAAGAACTCAAAGCGGAGGGGGCCCTTGCCCACGGGCATGGCGGCGCCCGACGTGGTCTTGGAGTTCAGCGCCCTCGGTTCGTCGCTCCTCCCATCCGCGCAGCTCCTGTTCGTGGATCCCCTGTTCAGCGCCCGAGTTGGATCCCATGTTTTTATCCCCTGCTCACGTCCTCTGTTTGTGGATCATGTGGACATCTCCCTGGCCCGAGTTCTTCTTTGGCGGTGACGAGATCCCATCCAACAACGCGACTAGATCCAGCGGCTCAATCCATCGTGACACTAACCCATCATGGCTCTGTTAGATCTCTTCTCCGACGCGTTTCGTATCTCCGATCGGATCCGGCGAAGTCTTCTTTTTCGACGACAAGTTGCTAGTGTTGCTGGTGACGAGTTGGTGGTGTTGCTCCTCGAGCTTCTTCTCCGTGGAGATCTTCTTCTCCACTTTCCCTCCGGTGAAGCTTCCTGATCGCTTGGGATCCATCACTTGCGGCTCTGCCCGATGGATATCCCCGACGACACTCTTCTTCTCCCATGGCTTGCTCTTCGTCTCCGACCAGCGACGAGATCTCAATCCTCTCTTCTTCATTGATCCGCAAGTGGTTGATCAGCCTCTATCTTCAACAAAGCGCGTGCCCGCCAAGGGCCTCCTGGTCACCTTCACCACCATCGCCGACATCGGCTTCAAGATATTGGGGGCCACTGTGGAAGGCGGCTGACCGCATGGATTGGTTGAACTCCCAGGAACGACCACTCTTTGTCATCTGCATCTCCCTCAGCAACATCGTAAAACTGAGCAAGGAGGAGATGGCGGACATGGCCGATGGTCTACGAGATTCTAAGAAGCCGTTCTTATGAGTGGTGAGGAAGGAGTTGTTGGAGCTCCTACGTCTTCTTTACTTACTACCATTTGTATATAAATACCTTGATCTTTCACTTGGACGGGAACGGGGTGAAAACCGGTAAAACCGGTCACGTGCTGCACGTGCCGGTATTCGGTGACTCAGTTTAGCGTCGTTTGATGGCTTGGACTAAATAGTAAAGCCCGTTTTGTATTGGAATAACTCTTAACCTGGGTTAAGGGAGGAAATATTTCCGAATCCACTACTTATTCCACACTTTATCCTCCAAACACCTTTCCCTATTCCAAGTAATCATTAGAAAGTTATTCCCACTATGCATTCTACTTTTCCCTTATTCCAAGTAATCATTACAAAGTTATTCCCGAAATCGGAAATAAAGTATCATAACCCAGAATGAAGTTATTCTCGTACCAAACGAGCCCTAAGATTTAAAAGTTAAAGGTATATTTATGTGATTTTTAAATATGAGGGTAGTA
Organism: Narthecium ossifragum; assembly: GCA_963920575.1. Lineage (NCBI taxonomy): Eukaryota > Viridiplantae > Streptophyta > Magnoliopsida > Dioscoreales > Nartheciaceae > Narthecium > Narthecium ossifragum. The sequence goes on from OY986974.1 coordinate 20,900,142, forward strand.
GAATACTAATTCATGAAATTACAGGATATCAAAGTGTTATTTGACTTTGAATTATAGTAAGCAAGTAAGAATAGATGTTAACATTGAGACAGAGGATAATTAACTTTATTGAACTAAAACCAGCCTATGGAGGCAGAGATTAGAAAAGGTGGGGGATTAATTTTGTAATTCTATTTATTGTGGTTTTTTTTATTTTTCTTTAACTTAGTTTGCGATGCAAATTTCGAGGACGGGCACCAGGGCGGCTTTTCTAGTTTTCTACCATATTTTAAAAGTTTTAGATTTAATTTTTGTTATTTCTCCTAATTTATCAATTTGTTAAATCTTTGTTTCTAGCTGTTCACAAGGTTATTGACATAAAATAAAAACCTTAAATAAATAATAATCTTGAGATAGAGAGTCATCAACTTTTTTCTAGCTAGAAACAGCCTATTGGCCGTTTAGCCTTGTTGGACAAACCAAACATGATAGCTTCTATGTCTCACCCTTGATTGAAGGAGACAATCCTACATGATTAGGACTGGTCTCCATTTTCCGACCAACCTAGCTGTACTTGATTTTGGGTTGGATTTTAAGTCAACGGGATTATTCAAAACCTAATGCCAAGTCCGGCCCAATTTGTCTCACGGCCCATATTCTTCTTCACCATTTATCCAATACTTAACAAGACATACCAAACATCAGATGAGGTTTAATTCAATTAAAACACCAGTTCATTAAAACCCCATAGAAAAAAAAAAGTTGGTAGTTTTTAGTAGCTGCTTTGTTTTGCATACCTAGATGATCTCATCTTTCCATGGATCCCACATCCTGCATTAGAAGATCTTAATCCCCTCTTAGAAACACTAATTCGTTCCCTACCTACCTATGAGATTCAAACGGATCTCATTTTAGGCCGTGGGTACGGATGGATGGATGGATGGCATGAGGGAAACAAAACTCCCCTACCTAAACCGAGCACCACCACACATCTAATCTAGCTGTCCCTCTTAATATCTTATCCAAAACCTAGTTAATCTACATCATCAATCTGATAGCCTAGCTTAGATCATCTAATCTGAACCCTAGATTCCCTACTTATTCTCAATCTACTCTATGCCTTAGATGGAATCCTAATCCTATCCGTCCGTCCGTTCTCTATGCCCTTTTAATCACTAACCATTGCCCTCCAAGCTGAGAAATTATTCACTGGGAGCTTGGTTGGTGTCAGCGCGTGTCAAACTCCACTAACTTAACAACACATATAACAGGACTTCATGCCGGCTACATATACTTGGCAAATGCATGATTGAGAGTTTAGGGGGCGTATGGTTGCCTGCATCAACAGATGCAGCATCATGGTCCAAACATGTGTTTGGTTGACCATATGCATCAACTGATGCTGCATCTGGTGAAGCAAAAAAGTAACTTCATGCTGTATCAGGTGAATCTTCCCCTCATCTCTTCCCTCATTCCCCTCTCTCCCTCTAACCGATGCTCTCTCTGCTACTCTCTCTCTCACCCGATCACCGACCTCCTTCCCCTCTCCTTCCCCAAGCTCGGCGGTGATCCTTCCCCTCTTCTTCCCCAAGCTCGGCGGCGATCCTTCCCCAAGCTCCTCTCTTTCGCTGCTCATCGACCTCCTTCCCCTCTCCTTCCCAAGCTCGGCGGCAATCCTTTCCCAAGCTCCTCTCTTCCGCTGCTCTCTCTCTCTCACCCGATCACCAACCTCCTTCCCCTCTCCCCTTCCCTAAGCTCGGCAGCGATCCTTCCCCAAGCTCCTCTCTTCCACTGCTCTCTCTCTCTCTCTCTCACCCGATCACCGACCTTCTTCCCCTCTCTCCTTCCCCAAGCTCGGCGGCGAGCTCTGGTCACCCATTCGCCTCCTTCCGCTCTCTCCTTCCCCAAGCTCGGCGGCGATCCTTCCCCGAGCTCCTCTCTTCCGCTGCTCTCTCTCTCTCTCACCCGATCACCTCTCTCCTTCCCCTCTCTCCTTCCCCAAGCTCGACGGCGATCCTCCCCCAAGCTCCTCTCTTCCACTGCTCTCTCTCTCTCTCTCACCCGATCACCAACCTCCTTCCCCTCTATCCTTCCCCAAGCTCGGCGGCGAGCTCTAGTCACCCATTCGCCTCCTTCCGCTCTCCTTCCCCAAGCTCGGCGGCGATCCTTCCTCGAGCTCCTCTCTTTTCGCTGCTCTCTCTCTCTCACCCGATCACCGACCTCCTTCCCCAAGCTCCGCGGCGAGCTCTGGTCACCCTTCGCCTCCTTCCCCTCTTCCACAGAGGCTAGATCTAGAAGCAGATCTTCTTCCCTCCTCTCCCACCGTCGACACTGATTACCCACGCGGAGACGTTGTGGGAGGTGGTCCCGAGGGGGGGGGGGGGGGAGGGGGTCTCGGGTGGCGGCCGTGGCTCCTCCTGGGAAGGAGGAGACGATGAGGTGACGACGACCTTGGGAGCTTTGTCGGGACTAATGGTGGAGAGGTGAATGGAGGAGTGGAGGAGTTGAGGGGTGAGGGAGATAGAGAGTGGTGGTTGCCGACGAGGTCGTCGGAGGTGAACGAGCGGTGGCAATGGTGACGTTTGATTGCTTGCATCAACTGATGCAATACACACTAACCAAACAGAAAATGAGCTAATACTGTATCATTTGATACAAGCAACCAAAACAACAAGCCAATAAGGCAGTGTTGTTGTTTGATCCTGAAGGAAGAATGATTCGAGTGATTCTCCCTTTAAACTCTTGAGAAGATTTAATTCTTTACCTCTCAATCTATATTTCCTTGTACAGAAATTTCATTCTATATATCACATCTCCTTATCTTCCAGGTAAATAGCTTGTCCATATACTATACACACGTCTTCCAGCTAAACAATGTCAACTGAATTAATAAGGAGTTAATGTGAATCGCGTGCATTAATTAATAAAACTATATGTTGCGTATTGCGAATTGCTTAATTCTGATCATAAACAAATTAATTCAACTCTTAATCGATGCATCTATCACCATATATATAATATGTACAACTAACATTGCTATCACTCTCCAATATAGTTGCTAGCTCCAAATAATATAAAGTTTACATCTCTTGAATCCTCATTAAGGAAATTGAAGGATAGAAGTAGTTTGAAGGATAGAAGTAGTATATATATATCTATATATATATATATATCCAACCCGGCCACAGGCAGCAGTCTCTCCTCCTCCTTCACAGAGCTAGCACGTACCACAATCAACCGGCCTCTTCCAATTAATGGCGGCTGTCCATCTGATCACCCTGCCGCCCTCTTATACTTTCAAGCTTCCGAGAACGGCCAGGACGATCTCGAGAAGTCCACGCATGGCCTTCCAGCCGGTTCGCTCCATCGTCAATGGAGTCGTTGATAAAATAGTCGAACCAATTCCCCGACGATCAGCAAACTACAAGCCAAGCTCATGGAATGATGATCACATCCAGTCACTGAAGACTGATGATGACATGGTGATCATATATATAGTGTCTTCACGGATCGATGTCTTCTGCGCGATCAATTTATTTCCTACCTATATATTAGCTAGCTGACAGCCTGACATGGTTAATTTGTGCAGGGAAGGATTCATCATGTCAAGAGAATCGAGGAGTTAAAGAAGGACGTAATTAGGTGTATGATCGATGAGGAGAAGGAGGAGCTCGTTGACCAACTCAAGCTCGTTGACGACCTCCAGCAACTTGGAGTGTCTTATCACTTCGAGAAGGAGATCAAGCAAACTCTAGGCACCATATATGACTCAATGAAGAACACAAGCATGGCAGTAAAGGATGATCTTTATGCTACATCCCTGCTCTTTAGGCTTCTAAGGGAGCATGGATTTTATGCATCACAAGGTATGCAATTTTACTTCCTCGGCACATCTCTGCTTTTTATGTATGTATCCCTCATGTATAACTTTATTTATAAATATCATATGTATTCCTAAAATCTTTAAGCTTCCATAAATACCTCTCAAAACTAGAAAAAACGATAAACATATCCCTCGGGTTACTTGCCGGCGAATCGGCTGGGAATTTTTCTAACGCCGTTGAAGATGTAATGTATAAAGACGCTATTGCCCCTAAACTAATGGTGTGGTGAGGGTTTAAACATGTAAGCCTAATTACCTAGCAGGGGTAACTAAGTAATTTTGTCTGCCCTTGTCAGGTTTAAACCATGGTTAGGTTGGATAGGAAGACGGAGGGGTATGTCTATAATTTTTTCAAGTTTTGAGATATATATATATATATATATATATATATATATATATATATATATATGTAAACTCAAAGAATTTAGAAATATATATAATATTTACGAAGTTTTGAGTTATACATAAGTAAAAAAATCCCCCTCTTTTAAACTAATTGAGCTTTTTTCTATGGGGTAGGACTAGCAAATGCCCTTGCAACTTAACCATACAACAATTACTAGAAATAAATCCCCATACAATAGGACTTTGTCGCGTAGGTCTAGTGCGTTTTGAAATCAAAGTTGCATGTTTGATCGAAGTAATTGAACATTCTGTAATGGAAAGTAGAAAGGTCAAGAGACTATTTATATAGTTTCTAGCTGGCCAATTGCTCCTGATAGACCATTTCAAATAGCAGTTCTTCACTCCATGACGAAAATCTCTAGTATTTAACTTCTCAAACAAGCCCATGAAATCTTCTGAAATTGGAGAATGATCCTCATGTTAGAGCTAATATGGAATTCCCTACTATCACATCTCATATTGATTCTCTAGTAGATTTGTATAGTTGTAGCTTTTCCTTCTCTCTTTATTCATTCCTTGTAAAGCTAGCTCTCCATACTTAGCTAGTTACCTTATATAAACTGTACTTATATAATAAAATCAATACAGTTTTGGTACGTTGATGCCACATTTTTCCTCACACCTCATAAGAACCCCATATATAACATCAACAGCCATGAATATAACCATGATTGGAGAATATGATTTAATAGGATCTGAAATTATCTTTTCAATCATTAGTTTAGGTTTTAGCTTATGCTGAGGCAAAAGCTTTCTAAGAAAACAAGAATATTAGAGGAGGATAATTTCAGAAATCTTGTTCTTTAATTATTGAAACCTTATTTCTGCTTGGGATAAGAATCCACTAGTAATTAATACTGTTGCTAACTTAATGATGAATTTGATGACATCTTCAAACAGATGTTTTCCTTAATTTCAAGGACGACGATGATAACTTTCTATCGAGCCTTCTTCATGACACCAGAGCAATGTTAAGTTTGTATGAGGCTTCTTATCATGCAATGGAGGGGGAGCAAATATTGCATGACGCTAGAGACTTCTTAACCAATCATCTAGCCCAAATGCTTAATGGAAATATGTGCAATTCAACTCTAAAAGAGCATGTAACTCATGCATTGGAGCTTCCATTAAACTGGAGAATGGCAAGGTTACATAGCCATTGGTTCATCAAGAAGTATGCGGAAAGAAACGACATGAAACCTGCGCTGCTCGAACTAGCAATGCTGGATTTCAACATGGTCCAGTGCACATACCGGAAAGAACTCAAAGAAAAATGGAGGTACGCATATGTACATCAATGCATGCTATCTACTCGATCAGTTTAATTAGCTCCATATGTTAGTTTAGTTTCACAATCAAGCTAAATTTGTCTTTCAGATGGTGGAGCAACCTGGATCTCCTCGGAGACGAGCTGAGCTTCGCAAGAGATAGATTGGTAGAGAGCTACTTGTGGTCTGTCGGATGGTCATTCGAGCCGAAGTTGGACAGTTGCAGAGACACTCTTACAGAAGTCATCTCCTTCGTCACAATCATCGACGATGTATATGATGTCTATGGCTCACTAGACGAATCAGAGCTTTTCACTGATGCAGTTGAGAGGTATTAAAACAACGAAATCTCTTTCATCTTAGATCATGAATGTAGAAGGAGATCAAATTATCGGTTAATTCCTTTCAAAACTAACAATACAATAGCATGCATGGATCGTTCAGATGGGATGTCAATGCAATAGAACAACTCCCAGACTATATGAAGACATGCTTTCTAGCACTCTTCAACACAACAAACACAAGGGGTTACTACATCTTTAAGTCCAAGGGGGTCGACGCTATTCCATGCCTAAAAAAATCGGTAACTCAACATTTTATACATATGTACTACTAGTCTGTAAATAATTTTGTTTCTTTACATGTGGATCATAAGCTCTTATGATATCATATATCTACTGTTCTTTGATAGTGGGCAGATTTATGCAAGTGTTACATGAAGGAGGCAAGATGGTATCACAGTGGATATATGCCTACACTAGAGGAGTACTTGGATAATGCATGGTTTTCGATATCAGGGCCAGTGTTACTAGTTCATGGATTTTTCTGCGTGAGCGAAAACATTTCCACAGACGTACTAGATTGTTTGATGAACCATTCAGACATTGTTCGCCAATCTTCGATGATTTTTCGGCTTTGTGATGATTTGCAAACTTCAAAAGTATGTTGAACCTTCACAATATGGTTGAAAAATTATGGATACTACTCGCAATTGACTCTTCTTTTTTCTTTTTTTTCAGGCAGAGCTCGAGAGAGGTGACACACCGAAGTCGATCCAGTGCTACATGCATGACAAGGGTGTTTCAGAGGCTGCTGCTCGGAACCATATAAGGGGAATGATCAGTGACATATGGGAGAAATTGAATAGGAATCGCTTTGATAGGTCTGTCTTTGATGAGCCTTTCATAGCCTTGGCTATGAACGTCGCCCGGACCGCGCAATGGATCTATCAATATGAAGATGGCTATGGCGAATCCGGAGATCTGACCAAGGATCATGTTCGATCAGTGATAATCGAACCAGTGTCTCTCAGAGAGATGTAATTTCTGCTCATGTCCTGTACAAAACAGTACTGCGGTCATGTGTATCCTATACATGATAGCAGAAGAAGAAAACCATAGTGATCGCCAACGCTGTGTTTCTAAGCAGAAGAAGGAAACCATTGTTCTGCTTCTATTACATACAGCTATTGTTCTGTTTATATTGCAGAACAAAGCAGCTCCTGGGCTTAATGAATAAAAAGAACACTGCATAATAAGGAATCAACTGCAGGTTTATTCTGTTTCTAGAGGCCTTTTAAATTTTGACATATGATTCAATCAAAACAAAAATACATAACAAGTATACAAAGGTTTGTCGGTCCTAATGCTGCTTTGGCACATTGGAATGATAACAAGAACTTCAGCCAAGTCAAATTTATCCTAGGATTTAATCAATGTTTAATACATTGGAAGTGATTTATTGTATAGGACTTCAAAATGCTTCACAAGATTTTCCCTCTCAAAGCGCTGGATTTGATTAGCATTGTTGTCACTTGAGTGCCTAACGCTCAGAGTGTACTGTGAACCCCCGAAGGCCGAAGTGGCACACTCAGCTGGACTCTTCAAGAAAGGCTGGGCCTCCATCCATGCAAGCCCATGTTCATTAAGGATTCAACTTAATTGGTAGAATTTTTCAACTACTCCAAATTAAGCCGCATTTGTTGACCACTACAAATAATTCACAATAAATACAAAAGAAAAAAAAAAACCCCCTGGATCATGTTCAACTCATCGCCGGTCGACAGTCTACAAGAAGGAAATAAAACTTTGAAAAAGGCGGGACTTCAAATCACCACGGCCACGTGGCGCTCGCTAGGGATCTCGTGCCTTCCGGGAAGCTGCCCGCGAAGCTTCTCCTCCACCTCCACCAGTGACACTTGCACGGCTCTCTCCACTTCACTCGTTGACACCTATTAAATAATTATAACAAACAAGGATTTAATATGAGCACATTCACAACGTGACTTAAAAGATTTGAATTTTTAATTTAAGTCATGCAAGAATGCCTATTGCAGTCAATGAAACATATTTCCCATGTGAAAAATAAGCATGGATGGGTACTGAGATGTTGTTTTCGATCCACACCTGGACGTCGATGGCGACCACGGCGAACAAGTCGCCGCCGGAGCAGCTCGAGCGGATGCTCGATGCCTTCGAGCCCATGCCTTGCAGGCACCGGAGAGCTCCGATCATCGACTCCATGGCGGAGGCCGTCTTCGCGACTTGGATTTTGATCTTGGTACCTCTTTGATCTCCGCCGGCCATTCCGTCGTTGGTCCGGCCGGATATCCTAGCTTTGAGCTGCTCGTTCCGCCGGAGGAGCTCCTCCTTCGCCTTCTTCAGCTCTCGCAAGTACGCCGTCGACGCCTGAACTATGGAATTCTTATCCCCCTGTCAAGAAATTAAAACTTTAATGATGATATATAAATGCATGAATTAGTGCTATATATAATTAAGCTACGTACTGGTAATGAATGCATGTGCTAACAAAATTCGAAGGTGTAGTAGACCAACAAGATATATGTACCTTAGATCTGAAGGCAACCATGGCGTGCAAATCAGAGTAGCTCTGGCTAAGCTTCTCCCTCCGCTGCCGCTCCCGCATCATATGCCGGAACCCCCGGCTTTCCCCCTCTCCATCCCCTCCCCTCTCCGCCCGGACGACCTGGATCCGTCTAAGTATCTCAATCATTCTCCTCTGCATGCTCGGAGCCTCACTCGATCTCACAACCGGATACTCCGCCAGAGACCTATTTTCGGGCTCGACATACCTAAAGAATGCGCTGGCCGGAGGTTTAGCGGCGGCAGTAGCCGGTGCTTCCGCCACGGGAGAGGGCATAATGTCGGAGACGAGAACGAAGGGCGGCTCCGGCGAGAAGGCCCAGCATAAGAGGTCCTCATGGATGAGGTCTTCCGCTTGCTGGTGGTGCAAAGAGGTGCTGCTGTAGGAGTAGTCCATAGTGGTGTCGAGCCAATGAATTGATCCAAACACTGGAATGGCTGCGGTTTTATATACCAATCCGATTTAATAATTTTTATGGAAGTTTAGACCGCACGTGGTCAATGTCTTCTGGATTTAAGGAACGGTCAACACGTGCTCTTTTTTTAAGGGTATATTTCGTCACGTGTGGAATTTTAAAATCGTTTGCTTGTCCTTTTGCTGGTCAACACGGTCAGAATACTATTACCTGATTCGAGGCAATTGGACGGTGGATGTTGATGGAGTTCTATTCTTGTCAGTTGATCTCGGGCGTTCGGACGCTGGAGGTTCATCTTCTAGGTGGATCCGTACAAGTTCACCAAACAATTCAGAGAATCGCTGAATGTCGGCTAATTTTGGGAAATTAATTAGAATAAGACCAGAAAAATCAATTTACTGACGAAGAGAAGTATGTGAGATATGGAGCAACCATCACACTTCGGAAGACTCGATTTTTAAAATAACTATCTTTTTAACATGATAACAGAGTGATGATGGATCACGTCATTCTGCCAAATCAGTCGTTTGGCTCGATGCAAAATTCAGTTATATCAAAGGCCCTCTTCACTTGTCTTTCTTATATTTGATGAGAATGGGTGTAATTTATTTCTTTGTTTTTTTTTAATGCGGCGAGCCAAAAAGCCAGTGGTTGCCGTAAACTACAGCATTCAGTCAAGGGCTTCAAGCCCATCTCCGTCGGACCACATAAATTCCGACCGCACCATCCGCCCGCCAATTACATGATATAAAAGATAAGGTTAAAACCCTAGAGATATTTGGGAGAAACCTCAATAAAATGCTATTGAGGATGTTCTCGTGTATATATATAAACAGAGTACATATGGTATATGCTATAAGCTGTACATGACCATATCAAGACTAACCATATCAAGACTATCTATGTATAACAATAAGATCTAATCTTCACTAACACCTCCCCTCAAGGGAACCGCGGAAGCAGAAGCAACAGTGAGCTTGCTACGAAAGAGAACAAACTGAGGCTTGGAGATACTCTTAGTGAAGATATTTGCAACCTGAAAATCCGGAGGAATAAATTTAACTTGAAGAGCATCACGAGCCACCATCTCACGAACAAAGTGATAGTCAAGTGCAATGTGCTTGGAGCGAGGACGAGTAACAAGATTGCCAGCCATAAATAAAGCACTCTTACTGTCACAGAGAATACATGGCGGAGTAGCCAAGCTGATACGAAGGTCACGTAACAACTGACAAATCCATGACACCTCAGCAGCAACAAGCGCCATAGAACGATACTCTGCTTTGGTACTAGACCGAGAGACCGTGGCTTGCTTCTTGGAACACCATGAAATAAGATTCGAGCCAAGGAAAACTGCATAGCCACTAGTGGAGCGACGAGTATCAGGGCAACCCCCCCAGTCCGCATCGGAATAAGCAGTCAACACAAGCAGAGAAGGAGAAGAGATGCGAAGACAGTAAGCATAAGTACCCTTGACATACCGTAGAATCCGCTTCAACGCCTGAAAATGCTCAGCAGTCGGAGAGTGCATAAACTGATAAACGGAATTAACTACATGAGATAAATCCGGGCGAGTGATAGTGAGATATTGGAGAGCACCGGCCAAAGAGCGAAAGAGCGAAGGATCCTCATAAGCAGTACCAGCAGAAGTCAAATGAGAGCTAACAACTAAGGGAGTTGAAACTGGAGCACAATCAGACATACCAGCAGGCTCCAAAAGATCGAGAGCATACTTAGCCTGACTGAGGAATAAACCCTTAGCAGAACGGTGAATCTCAACACCCAGAAAATAATGAAGCTCCCCAAGATCCTTCATAGAGAACTCAGTAGCAAGACGCTGCAGAAGCCGGCCGACCAAAGCAGAATCACTCCCAGTGACAATCATATCATCAACATACAGGAGCAAATAAATAGTACCAGAAGAACCAGTATAAACAAATAAAGATGAATCAGCCTGACTAGAGTGGAACCCAAGACTCAACAAGAAAGTGCTGAAGCGATGGAACCAAGCACGCGGCGCCTGTTTGAGTCCATAAAGGGCTTACACAGGCGACAGACATGAGAAGGGTAAAGGGGATCCATATAGCCAGGAGGCTGCTCCATATAAACTTCCTCGCTAAGAGCACCGTGAAGAAAGGCATTCTTCACATCAAGCTGATGGAGGGGCCAACCAGAAGTAGTAGCCAAACTCAAAATAATACGAACAGTAGCAGCACAAACAACATGACTGAATGTCTCGGCAAAGTCCAAGCCAGTCACCTGAGTATAACCCTGAGCCACCAGACGTGCCTTATAACGCTCAACGGAACCATCAGCACGGAGCTTAGTCTTGAACACCCAACGACATTGCGATCAGAAGGACGAGGAACCAAAGACCATGTGTCGTTTTGCCGAAGTGCCGCCATCTCGTCATCCATAGCAGCCAACCATTTAGAATGCTTAGCAGCAGACTTAAAACCCCGAGGCTCCTTAAGAACTAGTAAGGCCTGAAAAAGCCGTGTAGAAGGCAAAGCAGTAAGAGAGTGGATCACACGAGGTTGAGAAATACCCGCCTTCCTCCGAGTAGTCATCGGATGAGTGTTGGTAGCAGGTGGAGGAGCGGGTAGATGGGAGGACCCAGACACAGAGACAGGAGCATCAGTGCAGGGTAGGCAACCCATGACAGGAAAAGGAGGAGATGGTGTAGGCGAAGACACGGGCTGCTGCACACGAGGTAAGGTAACGGAAAAATCATCAAATGCAACATAGTCACCAGGAGAAGAAGGTGCCTGCAATGATGAGTCGGAAAGCGGGAAAATGGTCTCATGAAAAACAACATGGCGAGAGATGTACAAACGCTGAGTGCGCTGATCAAGACAACAGAATCCCTTGTGAATAGAACTATAGCCAAGAAAGAGTGAAAGACACAAGGAGAAGAGCGTGGAGATAATTTGTGAGGAGAGTAATCACGCAAATATGGAAAGCAAAGACAGCCAAAGGTACGAAACATACTGTAAGAAGGAGACGTACCATACAAAAGCTCATACGGTGGTCTGCCGCCAAGGGTCGGAGTGGGAAGCCGGTTGATAAGATAGGCAGCTGTAGAAAAGGCCTCAACCCACAAAGAGAGGGGCACACCAGAATGAAAAAGCAAGGTAAGCCCAGTCTCAGTAACGTGACGGTGCTTACGCTCGGAAACACCGTTTTGATTCGGAGTATAAGGACAGGACAAACGTTGAGCAATACCACAGTCAGACAAATGTGTCTGGAAACGAGAGCTAGTAAACTCGCCTCCCCCATCGCATTGAAAAGTTTTAATACGACAGGAGAATTGATTTTCGACCAGCTTCTGAAACTTAAGAAAGACATCATAGAGCTCGGACTTAAATTTAAGAGGATAAAACCATGTAAACATGGAGTGATCATCAATGAAAACCACATAATAACGATAGCCATCAGGCGAAGGAATGGGGGATGGTCCCCAAAGATCACAATGCACCACATCTAAAATAAAGGAAGAGCGATTTCCATTATGATCAAAAGGTAAACGATGACTTTTCCCAAGTCTACAACCAACACAAAGACGAGAGGAAGAATCTTTAGAAAAACCAGACAACTCTATGACACCCTTTTTATTCAAAGCACTAACAGTCCTCATAGAGGGATGACCCAAACGTGCATGCCAAACAGAAATAGGAGCACGCAATTGAGTGGAAGCTAAAGTAGAAATGAAAGCAGCTTGACTCCGATCAAGAACATAAAGACCCTTCTCACATCTTCCGGTTCCCATCACGACCCCTGACGTTAGATCCTGTACAGTAAAGCCAGTGGAGGTAAACGTCACAGAACAATGATTGTCAGAAGTGAGTTTACTAATGGATAATAAATTTTTGGTAAGACCAGGAACAACTAAAACATGAGGCATAGATAAAGAACAAACGGGATTTAGAGAGCCAGTAGAAGAGATGGATAAGGAATCACCATTACCAACAACCACACGATCAGTACTATTGTAAGGGTGAGTATCTTCAAGCAATGCAGAGTCTCCAGTCATGTGAGAAGTAGCCCCAGAATCGGTATACCACTCAGCATCAGATTGCTCTTGTAAGGAAACGTTAGCAAAGTTCTTTGCAAGATTAGCAGACTGCTTCTTTTTCTGCTTCAAGTACCGCCAACAGCGCTTAGCAACATGGCCCGGCTTATTACAGAACTGACAGACGACCCCATCCAAAGAGGAAGGGTGAGTAGGAGCATCAGGAGGAGCGCTACGAGTCGAAGGATGAGAGCCACAAGAAGCACCGTGTCACACCCCGACCCAGAAAACCCATCCGAGCCGAGGCATGAGGGGAAACCTACACTATTCATCTCCAGCTGGCGCGATACAATGCGAAATTAAAGAAAAACTTAAACAATGTATTCCAGAGGTGAAACAGAAATTCAATTTACATAACATCAGTTGTACTATTCAATATTTGATACAAATCTTCCAATGAAAGAATATTATACAATAATCTCAAAAGTCCTCGAATGTACATAATTTACAGAATCTGTCAAAAGTACAACAGTCGTCCTCCAGCAACCTCAAACACCTCTGTATGTAGTCGCGCCACCAAAGCTGATCCGCCGGCTCTACTGAAGAAGAACTGACGCCTGCACCTGCAAACACAGCCCGGGTAGGAGTGAGCGATAAGCTCAGTAGGGTTTTACTCTACGGCACACTGAAAGGAGGAAAACAACAACAGTGTTGTCTCCCAGCCTAAGTCTAACGGATGCCACGGGTCCCATAACCCACCGATGTCCCAAGGGCTCCTGTCATGAACCTCTCTCTTGGTCACTCTACCAAGATCACCCTAAGCACTGACAGGGGAACAGTACCATGCATGATCACCCTTACCCAGCAGGGATACCACTGCCTGGGGACCACATCGGGAACACATCGATTGCATCCTTAGCACTTGGCCTTGGAAGACAACACGACCTCTAAACCTCAAATACTGATTCAAGTCAACTATCGCAATCCTCAATCACAAGAGATCCAGATTCAACAATCACACCCTAATCCTGACTACCCAGCCACGGTCCTAAGGCTAGATCCGAGCTACCCGAGAGCCTCGGATCGGCGATCAACCCATTACCCGCCTAACCTCAAATGCCTCTAATGCAATCAAGATGCATGCAATGCTCAGGCACAGATAACAATATATAAGCATGCAACAAGATGTCATTAATCATACAGGGCTAGGCATAGCTTACAGCTAGCCAAAGGGTAAGCATAGCAAAGGCCTCAAATACAGAATAACTAAGCTAACCAAACACACATATGAGCAAAGCATGAAACACAGATATACAATAGTCTTCAGTGCTCACTCGCACCTGACAGACTAAGGTTCCACAGTTACCCCACAGGTAACTGGCCACATTTATACAATAGCCCTCGGCACACGCCGACATCAGGCTAAGGTTCCACAATTTCACATTAACTAGCACTCATAGCTAGCTAATGGTTGAGCAAACAACGAAGCACTTAACTACTTATCAAACGTATTAAATGCGCTCAAAACCATAGATTCATCCAAAAAGGGAAATACTCGATTCGATCCTCAAACTCGATAAAAATCCTTTGAAAACCTCATCAAATCCATATACATGCTTCCCAACATGTTTAGATACTAATCACCAATCAAAACCGTCCAAGAAAAGCCAGAAAACCATATTCAAGGGCCCACGGACGATGTCACGGTCGATCCTCCGATCGACCGTGAGGCTACGGACGATGTCACGGTCGATCCACCGATCGACCGTGAGGCCAAAATTAGGAAAACTACATGGGCGACGGTCGATCGGCCCATCGACCGTCGGGAGCCCAAAACGAGACAGAGCCTCACGGACGATGCGACGGTCGATCCGACGGTCGACCGTGAGGCAGGATGAAAAAGAGAGAGAACCTACAGTCGATCGACCCATCGACCGTGGGAGGCTAAAATCCCGACAGAGCTTGACAGTCGATCCGACGGTCGACCGCCAGGCCCAGAAAGCGTAAAACAACACTTGACGGTCGATGCACCGATCGACCGTCGAGCCTCAGGCACAGTTCTTCAGAACAGTGCCGGAGATCCAATTTCTTGGATTTCAAGGATCAAATCAAGTTGGAATTCGATGAAACTTAGCAAGCATGCTTAAAAGAGGATGGGGAATCCAATGGTACGATCAAAACACAATTTTGACGGTTAAATCTCCAATTTAGGTTAAAATGGCCGAAAACCGATAAACGGCGAGAATACGGAAAACCGGTCGTTAAAATACCGAAATCGCAACGTAGGAATACTGAAAACGAGCCACACCACAAGTGCTACAAGCTACACAACATTCTAGCATGTATTCCTACAACGAAAATGCATTAAACCTATCCTAGGAGAACCCGATCCAAAAATCGAGGTAGAAACACCTACTTGAAGAGATAGGGCAGCTCCTCCACGCATCCCCCAAGTCCGATCGCCGGAAACCGCTCCTCGAAACCCACCCTTCGATGCCCTAGCACCCAGCCGCAGGAGAGAGAGGAGAAAGAGAACGCAGGAGAAGAAGAAAAGAAAGAGAGAGAGAAAGGAAAGGGGGTTTAAATAGAAAGCTGGAATCTATCACAGCCGTCCGATTCGATCTCTCCCGATCGAGCTCCGATCCTCCAATCGGAAGCACCCTAAAGGTTCTAATCAAACACATACATCAATCAAAGGCCATGTGTGCAACGCGAGTGTGCAACTAACCACCAGGGAGCATATTTACCAAAATGCCACTGGGGTCAAAAACAGCGATGCGATCAACCGACCGCATCCCAAGGCCAACCGGGCCAAACCACAAACCCAGACCCTCGACCTAACGCGGTCGGACCAGGTTGGAGGTACGGGTCCTCACACACCGCCTCGAGAAGACCGACCACCACCACTACGGGTTAGCGAAGAACCTCCACGAGAGGCAGTGAAAGCCGAAGTCGAGGACGACGAGCCGGAGTGCAAGGACCGAACAAAGAGCTCATGACTTTGAGCTTGCGGCACCAAATCACGAAAGCTGGGAAGCGGTGACTGGCACATCATCATGGTTGAAAAGGACGCAAACTCGACACCAAGGCCACGAAGGAACCAATGGGTTTTGTCCCTGTCATCGGCCGGAGCGCCAATCACACTCAGTTGATCACAAACCCCTTTAAACTCACGAGCATAAACAACAACACTACGAGATCCGCGCTGCATCATCTGAAGCGCATCACTCAACTGAAGTTCACGGGGTTTGGATGTGTTGGCGAAGGCGACCTCCAAAGCAAGCCATGCATCTCGAGAAGTCTTCAAACCCAAGACTTCACTCATGGCATCAGCAGATAAGGAGGAGTGAATCAAACTAAGAAGAACACGATCAGTGGTAAACCATGACAGAAAGTCTGGATTGGGAACGTCCCTCTCACCACGTTTGATCGTCGCCGCCGGAGCTGAGGTAGAGCCGTCGACAAAACTGAGCAACCCTTGACCCGAGAGAAGAGTCTCCATCTGCTCTCGCCAAAAGAGGTAGTTGACAGAGTCGAGCTTGAAGTTGAGCATATGGACCAGCGTGCTAAGGGGAATAGCAGCGGAAGAAGATGAATCGGCCATGACGGATCGTTGCCGGGCGGCGAGGCCCACGAAACGTCTGATACCAAGATAAGGTTAAAACCCTAGAGATATTTGGGAGAAACCTCAATAAAATGCTATTGAGGATGTTCTCGTATATATATAAACAGAGTACATATGGTATCTGCTATAAGCTAGCTGTACATGACCATATCAAGACTAACTATATCAAGACTATCTATGTATAACAATAAGATCTAATCTTCACTAACAATAGAGACATGCAAAAACAACACAAAATGAAAGCCCAAAGCTTCAAGCCTTATGTGAGAACTTGTTCCTCTACTCCTGAGTAGACCATCTGGGTCAGGCTCATGGCTCGTTTACTTGTTTCGCGTCTAGCGCACAATCCAGTGGATCGTATTGTTTTGTGGGCCGTAAGAGCAATTTGGTAAATTACGCCTTGTCGGCTTGTTTCACACCTGCGTAGTGCACACACAACCCTCTGTTTGATTTATCTGCTTGCTAGAATCTTAGGCGGGCTTTGGATCGAAAGATCCAAGCTCGGGCATGTGAAAGCTTGTCTTTAGGACAGTTGGCGGCCCATGTGCGATCGGTCGCTGATAAGACGTGAAAAGTGCACAAATCACCCTTTTTACTAGGTCTCGTTAGTCTCCGAGCAATGCTATTTTGATAGTCTATTATGTATTTCAGGTATGAGAGCCTTCAATGACGGTTAGATCATGTTTGGTGCAAAAACGAACAAATAAAGACTTGCTAGGAGCAAAGGAATGAAGATGGATTGGCTTTGAAGATTAAACTGTACCTGCTTAGAAAGAACCAGCTAATGTGCCATATATGGTTGGAAAGCTCTTGAAGTCTAGTTTCAGGAGAATTTTACGGTTTGTGATTCCGAGTTTCCTAGAAGAAGTTATGACCATTTTAGTACCGATGGCGCAGTCTGGATGGTAGAAAAAGTCCGATCGATCGGACACCTAGAGTCCGATCGATCCGACTACGCAGAAACCTCACAGAACGTATATTTTACAGCTATTCACCTTCCGATCGATCCAGCTATCCCTCCTACTGAGTCCGATCGATCGGACACCCAGAGTTCGATCGATCGGACTCGGGAGAAGCTAGAAATCGAAGCTTTTTATGCACCGGATCGATTCAACACCCAGAGACGGATCGATCGGACTCGGAAATGACCGTTTCCTTGATGTTTATTAAGCAAAATCAAAGGCCAAGATCTAATCCGAGTTAAGGTGGATACCTAGGCTATAAATAGGCATCTTTTAGGGTTTTTCAGGGTCTTTCTTCTCTCTTGGAGAGAGAGAACAATTCCTTTTCTCATTTTAACTTTTCTTTAGAGATCTTTGGGAGGAAATCCATGGCGGAAGAGCTTCATCAACCTTCGTCTATGGATCAAACCCTAAAGATGAGTAGCTAAACTTTTACCATGCGATTCTTATGATGTAACTAAGATTTCTATTATGGATTTCTGAGATCTAGGATTTGTATATACGATTATTTGGCTTGTATGGATTGATCTCTATTTCTTTTATACCTTGGTGTCGATTTCTTGCTGGATGTATGGATTGTTCTTGTTTGCACTTGATTCCGGAGCTTGTGTATTCTAGGGCTTGGATTGGATTCATCCAAATAAGAGGACCATGCTAGTCCCATGGTATCTCGGATGGAATCTTATTCGTGATTAGGGATTGTATAGTGCTAGTCCCACTATAGTAGTGCTAGTCCCACTACGTTCCATCCCTAATCCTTCGTACATCCTACTTTTGTAGATTTGGCCATCAAGATGCTAACCCATCTTGACCTTACACCTAAATCCATATTAACACTACTCCTTGCGATGAACTCATCCTAATAAGAGGGTTCATTAGCAGTGAACGTAACTAATCATTCGGTCACTGATAATTAGATAATTGTTCTTGCCAACAAGGAATCCTAAACAGAACTTGTTGAGTGATAAGGAGAACTAGCCATTCATTTATCAACTATTAGAAAGCCATTCATCGTGTTTGCATGCCCTGATCTTAGGAAGACTTGGTAGAACCTTAGTTACTGATTAAGAACTCCATGGTATTTTTTCTCGTATTTATTAATCATTTAGTATAAACTTAGTTTAATTTCAATCCTGAATATTTTATCAACTTATCGGTAGGAATACTTAGATTGAGTTTAGTAGTTTAATTATTTTCCTACGCATTCCCTGTGGATTCGACTCGGACTCACTGCTATCTACCCCTAAAGTAGTTAGTTAGTAGTTTGATTATAAATTTGTAATTTTGAGTAAACTTGTTAAGGGAGGACACTTTTCAAGTCGTCTCAAAATTTTGGCGCCGTTGCCGGGGAATGCCATAGAAGATGATTGAATTGCTTTGCTTAGTCTAATATTCCTTATAAATATCTTTAGTTTGTTTCATATCTTAAAAAAAAATGAAAAAAAAGGAAAAGAAAAAAAAAAGAAAAGAAATTCGTACTTACATTGCTATATCTTCTTGTTGTTAGGAGACGCCGAAGTGAGGAGAATCAACGGTTTACGGTCGACGACGGACGTCTCGTGCTTGGACCAGCCCCTTGTAACGTATTTCTAACTTTTTGCTTGTTCTTTATTTAATTAATTAGTTATACATAGCTGATAATTATATGCCACCGGGTGCCACATTGAACAATTTTTCTTTATCATCTAATTATGCACCCGCTTATGTTAATGATACATATGATTTCTCGAACCCGACACATGATGCACATTCATACACCTATTATCCGGATTTGAGTAATCATCCATACCATGATTGGCAATTGAAAGGTTACTATCCTCATAATGTTCAATCACACGATTCAAGCATATCAAACCAATACTTTGCACCTAATTTTGAACCATCTTATCTTCCTCAAACACAATACCCATCACCCCAATATTGGTATGAGCCTCTCAGTCCCTTTGAATCACAAGCACAAGTAGATCCATGTTTAGATGAAAGGACTCGTACCGATTTAGAGACTATTGAGGCACTAACACCAATTGTTCATTCTCATTCACAATTAATAGCTAATATAGAAGCCCGAATTGGACAAATAGCTTCTTTGATGGATTCATATTGTGATGAGGTTGATGGTTGTGTGAATGAGGTAGTGCCTCCTGACTCGCCTTGAAATGTGTCGTTAATTATCTCAAAGGCGGACAAAACAAAATACCGAACTATTACTTAACTACAACGTAGGTAGTAGGAGTACGGGTCGAGTCCACAGGGAATTTGATGGTTGAATTACAAAGATGATCTCTACAAGAGTTGTATAAAATTTGAATGGTTTTGATTAACTAGTTAACTAAAGTATTTTAAAAACAAGTAGAGAAGGTGGTTTATTAGGATAAAGGTCCTAGGGGATTTTGATCCGAATTAGGGTCTAAGGATGTTCTCTATAAATCAAGATGCATGACTTCTAAATGAGATGGTCAAAATAAGATATCGATGAGCATAGGATTAGTATCGCTCGTCGCTAATGAGATGTCGGGTTAGGATCAACTCATCGCATTTAGCACAAGGGTAGGATCCATGATCAAGTCTTTAATTCGATCATGGCTCAACAATGGCCGGCTAGGGTCCTATTGTTGGCAACAATGGCCGGCTTAGGGTCCTATTGTTAATTAGAGATCTAGGCTTCGCATGAATAAGAATGGTAGATAGGGTAGAATGAGGCTTGGATGGTTCTAGCACCCAAGTAGTGGATAGGATAGCTATGGCTTGGGTGGTTCTAGCACCTCAAGATCATAGCTTGCCTTGAGTGGTTCTAGCACCTCAAGATCCTATCCCTAGATCAAGGAGAATTGGCCATGGTTCTAGCATGGACCTCTCCTTGAGACATTACATCAAACACCTATCAAACATCTATTTCACAAGTAATTACATATAAGAATTTATCATGAAACCATTCGATTATTTAATTCCTCAATGAATTATGATTCAAACCCTAGAATTAGGCATGATTCTAATATGACCTCTTCTTTGGGGAATTGAATCAAAGACTAAACAAGCATGTAATCTCTCTACATACACTAGTAAGAAATAAAGCATTCATTGAAGAAAACTAAGAATTACATGTGAATTCATACAAAATCCATCATCACAAGAGTCATTACAAGAAGAATTATAAAGAAATCAAAGATCTAACCCTAAGACATCACAAAATTCCCAAGGAAAAGGGATTTAGCTACTCATCTTAGGTAGGATCTCCATGGAAAATGAGGCTTTACCCATCTTCTCCATCAAAATCCAACCCTTGAAGCACTCAATCTCTCTCTCACACTAAGGGGAAAGAAGGCTGGAGAAATGAGGGAACAAGAGTGGAGAAAAGATGATCCTAAAATTAGAGCTAAAACCCCTATTTATAGGCCCCAAGTCGTGGACCCTCGGATTAGATCCGAGCCGTCCATTTTTAACCGTCAGCCGATCTTGGATCGATCCGAAATAGGTTTGGATCGATCCAAGATGTCAAAATCTGGGTTTCGATCAACTTGGATCGATCCAATATGGGTCTGGATCGATCCAATATGGGTCTGGGAATCATAGCTCTCTGGAAAGGGTTTTGGATCGATCCAGACTGGTTCGGATCGATCCGAATATGTTTGGATCGATCCAGACTGGTTTTGGATCGATCCGATGTGTAAAAACTGCAAAACTGGTCCCTGGAAAGGGTTTTGGATGGTTTGTATCGATCCAGAATAAGTTTGGATCGATCCAGACTAAGTTGGATCGATCCAAATATTTTGGATTCATCCAGACTGGGTCTGGATCAAGTCTGGATCAATCCAGACTGGGTCTGGATCAATTCTGGACCCCTTCAGACTGGGTCTGGTCTGGATTCAATTCAGACTGGGTCTGGTTCAATCCGAATATGGCAGATTTTGTGCAATTTATGTCTTTTAAGCCCGGAATCGATTCAACTCTCTTTGGAAACTCTTGTACCTGAAATAACATGAAAAGATATTAGAAATGCATTGCTTGAGAGCTAACAAAGCCAAGTTAAATGGGTGAATTATGCATATTTTGTGACTCATCACCTCCTAGTGGTGATGGTAATGCTTATGATGTTCATCTTACCAATGTTTATGATGCAAGCAACGGTGAGATTCCTTTTGGGGTTTTACCGATTCGTGAGACTTTTGAGCAGCTAACACCAATTATACATTTTCATTCACAATTAATAGCCAAGATAGAATCCCGAATTGGACAAATAGCTTCTTTGATAGATTCATATGATGATGAGGGTGATGGTTGTGTGAATGAGGTAGTGCCTCCTAATGTTGATGACAATGCTTATGATGCATGCAACGATGAGTTTCCTTTTGAGGTATTACCGGTTCGTGATTCTGTTGATGATAATACGCCTTATGATGTGAATGAATCGGTGCCTTTGGTGTTTCTTGAGGATAATGGTATTGATGAATGCATGCATGATTTGATACCTCCTATGAGTCATGATGATATTATTATGCCGGTTTATGACGCTGTCCACAACCACATACCTAATATTGAGGATGAATCATTTGATTTCAACTTGCCAATTTATGAAGCTTTTCAAGAGGAGATACCTTATTTTGATAATGATTCATGTGATATTGTGTCGCCGGTCTATGAAGGTTTTTCTAAGAATATATCTAACCTTGAGGAGGATGATTATCATGATATTAATTTGCCGGTTCATGAAGTTTTTTATGAGGACTTCCCTAATCTTGATGCATATATTGATGAAGTTTCATGTAAAATTCCATATCGATCTTTGATGTGATGGATGATGCATGTGATGACTTGGATGATCCTTATGAGACCTCCTTTAGGAAACCTCACTTTGAGCCTCTACCCTTTACTTCATCCGCACTTGTTGAACATTATGAGATACCAAACCTTGTTTTTTCGAATTTCTTAGATCATGCTGAATTTGAATGTAGCTTCATCAAAGATTTATGCAAGACTTCTTGTCTTTCACGTACTTTGTTTGTTACAGACATTCCTTTCTTTTTTGATGAAGCATGTTTGCATGGCTTTACTTTTATTCGGACCATGTATTTCTTTACTTTTAATCATCGGCCACCAAAAGACCAGTTGATGATAACTCCATTTATTGAAATCTATGGCTTGAAGGATGACAATTGGCCAATGCCTAAAGCTTATAATGAATTATTTGCCATGAATTCTCCTTTCTTCTTTGATAAAGCATGTTTGCACCTCATCTCCATCCTTCAATGCATGTATTTCTATACTTTAAACCATAGACCACCAAAAGCCTATATGATGATAGACAGATTTATTGAAACACATGGTTTGCAGGATGGTGATTGGTCACTAACTATTTTTTTTTAATGATTTCATTACTTGGGACCAGTCTTCCTTCTTTGATAAATCATGTTTGCACATCTTCTCTATTCTTCACTCTCTGTATTTCTTCACATGGAACCACCGACCACCCAAATTCAATTTTAGTTGAGCTTGCATGATGTCGAGCTCGAGACGGTAAACCAAGCGCTTGGTGGGAGGCAACTCATCTCTTCTTTGCATTTTACTAGCTTGTTAAAAGGGTGTTTGAAATGTCTTCTTTGCATGCTTGCTTGTTTTTCCAATTAGTTGCATGTTTGATTTTGGTGTGTTTTTAAGTTGCTATTGATTGATTGTCTGATAATGCCGTAATTGCTACTGTTGGATGGTCGTGTTAATTGTTATCTTTTGATGTCCATTCTTGAATTGTGTTGGCTTAGAGAGGTCCATATTTTTACATTGTGTTTAGAGGCGTACTTCCCTGAGTTGTGATGTGTTTTGCATTTTTCATGGCGTCCGATCGATCCTTCTCCACGAGTTCGATCGATCCTTCTGCGCACTACACGTAAGTTTTCACTGGGTGTTAGTCCGATCGATCGCGTCATAGGAGCGCGATCGATCCTGCTTTTCTATTTCAATTTGGCAGAACGCACTGGATTCTTCCCTACAACGCATGATCGATCGGTCTATCCCTCTATCTAAATTTTAATCCATATGGTAGTTCGATCGATCGAGTCATAGGAGCGTGATCGATCCTGCTTGTCTATTTAATTTTGACAGAACATCATGTTTTTACACTTCACCTTCCGATCGATCCGTCGATCGCTCCTTCAATAATAGCTACTAGTTGAGCGCGGTCGATCGATCCTTCCTATCGGGACCGATCGATCCTGCTTTTCTATTTATTGGTAACAGAACGTGGTGTTTTGGACGAGTCACCTACCGATCGATCCGTCTATCCATCCTTCTCAATGAGTCTACTCGAGTAAGTCGGATCGATCCGTCTAAATTAATTCGATCGATCGGGCCTGTTTCTTCACTATTTCATCCGATTGCACCCGATGCGTCCACGTGGTGACGGATCGATCCAACCGGTCTAGTCCGATCGATCCTGCTCGAGTTCTTCAAAAACTCACATGGTTTGCACCGTCGCCGTCTTTACCCAATCCTCTGCTTCCGGTTGAGATCTCCGACGTCATCCCCGATTCCGGCATGCTCCTCCAGGCTATACCGTCCCTCTGGTAAGACGTCAACGCGTCTTCTCCTTAGGTACACCGCTTCCTATCGATCTGTTGTTGTGTGTCTACACGGTGGAACCCATGGTTTTCGCCATGGATTCCGACCAATAACACCAGCCACCACGGCTGGTGTCCATCGCATTCCAGCCTTTGTTTTCGTTCTCTCCTCCTCCGTGATTGTTTCTTGTTTTTCTTTTCTTGTTCCTTCTTTCTGTCACCGTGGTTTTCGTGGATTTTCTTCCCCATCCCCTGTTTCCGGCCGCCTCATTCTTCTCCGTTCCTTCCATCCGCGGCGGAACCCATGGCTTTCGCCATGGGTCTTGACCAATGACGCCCGCGGCCAAGGCCGGCGTCCACCTTCCTTTCCTTCTACCTTCTCTTCTTCTCACCCTCCGCCGTTGCTGCTCTGTTTTTCTTTCGTTCCAGCCGTGCTCTGTTTTTCCCTTCCGAACCCTATTTTCCTCCATTTCTGGTCGTCATCCCTTGTTCGGTGCTAGCTAGTGTTCAAACGCCGGCTGACCTTGCCAGTCGAACCAAGGTGGTTTGCGTCAAAGTGTATGTGATAAGTGGTTCAACTTAGTAACCGGGCAATGTGCCTAACCAGCGTGTTGTTCGCGTCAAACAGTTGAATTGCCTAAAAATTGAAAAAAAACAAGGACTTCATACTTAGTAACCGGGCAATGTGCCCAACAAGGTGGATTGTTCGCGTAAAACGGTTGAAGTTCCTTGTGAAAAAAAAAAGAAAGAAAGAAAGAAAAGAACAAGAATTGTTATGTGATAAGTGGAAAATATGTGCATGTTTAGAATTGTGATCCTGAATAGTTGAAGGCTTGGATATAATGGACGTTCTGATACATGTAAACCCGAATTCACACACAAGAGAGTCAAAGTTATTTTTGAACCATGATTAAATATGTTGAAGTGCTGGAAGTGTGCTATGACTTGTTCTCATTTATTTTATGTTTATATGACTATGAATTGAAGAATATATTCATCGATATTTTTTCTAGTTGATGCATTGGAATTAATGAGTATCCTAATGGAGTTCTGATGACATGTTAAAGGGGATGTATAGAAGTTTGTGGGTATCATCACTGGAAACCCTCAGGAGACTATAACTCCTCCACTGGGGCCACCCAGGGGTTTAAAGGCTTGTTACACATGCTAAGTGTAATCGTGAGACCTACGAAAGTGACTAGTTAGATTTACTGCTTTAGTTTTAATTTTGTTTGCTTTGCTCGAGGACTAGCAAAGATCAAGTTGGGGGGTGTGATAAGACGTGAAAAGTGCATAAATCACCCTTTTAACTAGGTCTCGTTAGTCTCTGAGCAATGCTATTTTGATAGTCTATTATGTATTTCAGGTATAAGAGCCTTCAATGACGGTTAGATCATGTTCGGTGCTAAAACGAACAAATAAAGACTTGCTAGGAGCAAAGGAATGAAGATGGATTGGCTTTGAAGATTAAACTATACCTGTTCAGGAAGAACCAGCTGATGTTCCATATATGGTTGGAAAGCTCGTGAAGTCTAGTTTCAGGAGAATTTTACGGTTCGTGATTCCGAGTTTCCTAAAAGAAGTTATGACAATTTTAGTACCGATGGCGCAGTCTGGATGGTAGAAAAAGTCCGATCGATCGGACACCTGGAGTCCGATCGATCCGACTACGCAGAAACCTCACAGAACGTATATTTTACAGCTATTCACCTTCCGATCGATCCAGCTATCCCTCCTATTGAGTTCGATCGATCGGACACCCAGAGTTCGATCGATCAGACTCGGGAGAAGCTAGAAATCGAAGCTTTTTATGCACCGGATCGATCCGACACCCAGAGACGGATCGATCGGACTCGGAAATGACCGTTTCCTTGATGTTTATTAAGCAAAATCAAAGGCCAAGATCTAATCCGAGTTAAGGTGGATACCTAGGCTATAAATAGGCATCTTTTAGGGTTTTTCAGGGTCTTTCTTCTCTCTTGGAGAGGGAGAACAATTCCTTTTCTCGTTTTAACTTTTCTTTAGAGATCTTTGGGAGAAAATCCATGGCGGAAGAGCTTCATCAACCTTCGTCTATGGATCAAACCCTAAAGATGAGTAGCTAAACTTTTACCATGGGATTCTTATGATGTAACTAAGATTTCTATTATGGATTTCTAAGATCTAGGATTTGTATACACGATTATTTTGCTTGTATGGATTGATCTCTATTTCTTTTATACCTTGGTGTCAATTTCTTGCTGGATGTATGGATTGTTCTTGTTTGCACTTGATTCCGGAGCTTGTGTATGCTAGGGCTTGGATTGGATTCATCCAAATAAGAGGACCATGCTAGTCCCATGGTATCTCGGATGAAATCTTCTTCGTGATTAGGGATTGTATAGTGCTAGTCCCACTACGTTCCATCCCTAATCCTTCGTACATCCTACTTTTGTAGATTTGGCCATCAAGATGCTAACCCATCTTGACCTTACACCTAAATCCATATCAACACTACTCTTTGCGATGAACTCATCTTAATAAGAGGGTTCATTAGCAGTGAACGTAACTAATCATTCGGTCACTGATAATTAGATAATTGTTCTTGCCAACAAGGAATCCTAAACAGAACTTGTTGAGTGATAAGGAGAACTAGCCATTCACTTATCAACTATTAGAAAGCCATTCATCGTGTTTGCATGCCCTGATCTTAGGAAGACTTGGTAGAACCTTAGTTATTGATTAAGAACTCCATGGTATCTTTTCTCGTATTTATTAATCATTTAGTATAAACTTAGTTTAATTTCAATCTTGAATATTATATCAACTTATCGGTAGGAATACTTAGATTGAGTTTAGTAGTTTAATTATTTTCCTACGCATTCCCTGTGGATTCGACTCGGACTCACTGCTATCTACCCCTAAAGTAGTTAGTTAGTAGTTTGATTATAAATTTGTAATTTTGAGTAGACTTGTTAAGGAACGACACTTTTCAAGTCGTATCAGTCGCTCCTTGGAGCGATCGATCGGACATGTGTCAGTTGTATGGATAAGGACGCGACTAACGTATCCGGATAAGGACGCGAACCGACCTAATCCGACCGATCGGTCTATCGATCGGACTCGAGCCTATAAGTAGCCCGAGACCCCTCTGTTTTCCTGGTTTTTCTTCTCCTCTCCTCCTACATTAGGAATTCTCATTTGGAGCTTGATCCAGCGGCTTGGGAAGCTTGCCAGTAGCTAGAGAAAGAGATCTACACCCTTCTTGGACGGTTTGATTGGGAATCAAACGTGGATTAGCGTAGTTTGGTATGTTTCTTCATTAAACCTTAGATCATGTGTTTTTCGTGATTTTATTTGATTGTTCTTCAATTAAAGTATGATATCTGATGCTTGGTAGCTTGATTATAACATGATTAAAGTTTGGTAGGATTTGGTTTTGATTTAATATGGATTTAAGCAAGTTATCCTTATGCTATTTTTGGATTTCCTGGTTTAATTAGAAAAGTGGTGTTCTAATGTGATTTCCGAGCGAATAAAGATTCATGCACAAGGACAAGTGGCAAGTGTAATGCACATGCAACCTATCGGTAGCCAAGTACCGATTCTTTCATCTATCCTATAGGTAACCGATAGGTGACATAGTTGGCTACCGATAAGTGACATACTTGGCCACCGATTGAATGTATCGGTATCCCACTACCGATATCTTCATCTATCCTATCGGTAGTGAGCTACCGATAGGATAGATGAAAGAATCGGTACTTGTCTACCGATTGAATATATCGGTAACCCACTACCGATAACTTCATCTATCCCATCAGTAGCTCACTACCGATGGGATAGATGAAAGAGTCGGTACTTTGACTACCGATCGTGGCATGTGTGATCGTGGCATGTGTAATACACATGCCACATCAGCATACGCACAAATCAACACTCTTTCCAAGCTGTACATGCACGATCTGAGTTAGTGTTCTGAATGACAGTTGCATATCTGTGAGTTATCTTTCATTCCCAACTAGTTTCATGATTTTTAGATTTACGTATATTTTCTGGTGAATTAAAACTGTTGTCTACGCTGAAACAGGGCAATCATCTTAATTTGTGTAATTAAGTGGTTTTTCGTTGTTAAATGGATCTGATTTTTGAAGGGAATGATCTTAGTGATATTTAGGCGTGATCTGGAAAGTTTGGTTTGTATCCAAGTTATTTTCAGGAAGGATTTTTATTGGGTTTATCAGATCTGAGTTTGATGAAGTCGGCTTGGACTAGAGAAGCCTAGTAACGGCTAGAACATGGGAGCAATGGTTGGAACAGAGGATGTGCGGCGAGCGGCTGGGCTGAAGCTTTTGTCGCCAGATAAAACTTTTGTCGCCGGAACGGTCTTGAGAAGATGATGGTGGACGTCCTTCTTCAGAGCGGCTTTGCATCCCTGCGTCACTGGACCGCCGGAGAGATGGAGAAACATTGGCTGGAACAGGGGAAACAGGGGAAGCTTTGCCTTCGAAGCTCCGGCGATGAGAGAGAGAGAGCTTAGGCCTGATCCCCGTCGCTGGCGAGGAAGCGGGCTTGGAGCGCCGTGCGGCGAGAGGAGAGGTGGAGCTTGAGCCGCGAGATCGACGGAGCTTCTTGCAACGGCAACCCAAAGACAGGAGCGTCTCGATGGGTTTCGGCTGTGTTGGGGGGATCGGCGTCGTTTGGTGGTGCGCAGAGTTGGAGTGTCAACAGGGCCTCTTCGTCTTCAAGCCTCCGAGCTTTCTTTCTCCGATGTGAACGTCTTGGCAGGAACTCGCCGTCTTCCTCCGGGCGTCTTGCGCAGCCTCCCGACATTTTTCAACCAGCCTTCACCGCATTCTTCCACCAGCCTTCCACCGTCTTCTTCAACCAGCTTTTCACGTCTTCTTCAACCGGCTTTTCACGTCCTCCTCCGGGTGTCTTGCGCAGCTTCACCGCGTTCTTCCACCGGCCTTCAACCTTCGACGAGCTTTTGGGTTGGATGAAGGATGGCGACGCTGGTGATGGGTTCGGACTGGCTCGAGGAAGACGGCGACGAGGAAGATGATGGGTTCCTCCTTAGGCGGCGATGGGTTTCTCTGGTTGGGCAGCGGCGACGGAGACGCCTTTGGGTTTGGAGCGGAGAACGGCGATTGAGCTTTTGGGCTGGTTGAAGGATGGCGATGGGTGTCCTCGGGCTGGAGCAGAGTGGGCAATGGCGACGGCGGATCTCCTTCTCCTCCTCCTTCTGGATGAGGGTGCGCCAGATCTTCTCTTTGCTTGAGCGTCCGCGGTCGATCTCCTCCTCCTTCTTCCGCTCTGTCAGCCTTCTCTCCTCCTTTGTATCAGCCTCTTCTCCTCTGCTTTCTTTCTTCAATCTTTCAGCCTTTTCTCTCTCAATTTGCCAGCCTTTTAGCCAGTCTTCACCCTCCTCCTTTTATAGGCACAAGAGGTGATCTCTTAATATGGGATGGAATATCCTGATTAAGGGATACTAATTGATGCTAATCCTTTTATATAAGGATAGCTCATATAATCCCACCATATTTAGAGATGCTGATTTTTTTATATGGTATGGGAATGCAATCCAACCATAATTGAATATGCTGATTTCTCATATGGTATGATATATATTTGATTTGGCTGATTTTATATAGGTAGATATTTTGTTTTGAAATTCGAATTTGAAATTCAAATGTTCAGATTTGAATTATCTGAATATTTGTCGAATTATTCGGATATTCGAAATGTCTTTTTTAAATTTTAATTTCGATATTTCATATAATCTTTTGAAAAATTTACTGAAATATCCCCGAGCAAGGCAGGTGTAAATTACCAAAATATCATTTTTATCGGCCATATATTTTGGACCGAAATCTCCCTGGCGCAGATGAAATATCTCTGTTTCGGATTTTCACACCCCTGAAGGTGTGAAATGACTAAAATGCCCTTTGGGGTTAAATGACCAAAATACCCTTTCGGTTTGGTTATTTAAGCGCGACGCATGGCGACGCGATTTCTGTGCGTGTCGTGGACACGTGCGCGCATTATGTGGTGCGCGTATATTTTTGCCAGGACTTAGGTGAATTTAAAGCCGGGTATTTGTTTGAGTTTATTTAAATTTTCGGATTTTTCCCTTATTTATTTCAAGGAATTTTCTGTAATTTCCCAGGTGTGGTGGAAAATTGCCAAAATGCCCCTATATTTACACAGCTTATTTAGGATGTCATCAAAGCTATGTAAGGGCTATTTTGGAGTGTAGTGGGAAATTTATACATGCATTTTGGTCTAAATTCCCAAAATACCCTTGGATGGGTAAAATTACCAAAATACCCTTATTCCTCCAGTTTGTATAGGATGCCGTCAAAACCGAGGATATGTAGGAGATTTGGATGGACTCGACTGTGTGTGAGCCAATTTGGGTTTGGTGCGTGCGGATTCAGCCCGGGGACTTCTGCAAATGTAGTCGACTTAGCCTGAGCTAAAATCGATGTCAACATGGTGTTACCGCTGCACCAGTCCCCGACCTTACTTATATGTTCATCACCCCGGGCCAACAGGGTGTCGAGCTCAAACCATGTTTATTATTGTCACATATGTTGTATGTTTATCTGCTTTCCTATGTTTGTTCATAGCATGCATTTGATTGTGCATTAGATGCATAAGGATAGGGCGTAGGCGATGGGTTAATCGTTGATCCGAGGCTTTCGGGTAGCTCGGATTTAGCCTTAGGACCGGGGCTGGGTAGCTTGGTCAAGGTTTGAATGGTTGTATTTAGTCAAATTTGATGATAGGCCTAAATGACTTGAACAATGTTGATCGATGATTTAGAGGTCGTGTCGACCTTGAGTCGGGTTCTGAGGTGTATCCGGTGTCCGATTTTCTTGTCTCTTGAGTAGAGGGTGTGCTTGCAGTGGTGTCGGTTCCCGCCTAGCAGTGGTGATTTTCTGTTGGTTTCGTGCCTTGCTGAGAGTGACTCAGTATGTGACTAGCTCGGCTTGAAGATCATGACTGAGGCCCCTCATGGGGACGCGGTGGGATTATGGGGCCCCTGTGTACACCCAGGTTTTGCTTGAGAGCGATAATGTTGTGCCCCCTGCTTCTTTGTGTGAGTCGTAGAGTAGTTTTTTTTCTGAGCTTAGTTGTTCACTCCTATCCGGGCTGCGTTTTGCATGTGCATGCGTTAGCTCCTCTTTGGTGGCCCCTACCAGGCAGTTGTTTGGTGGCGCGGTGGCGTCTGGCGGTGCTTGAGGAGTGGTGATCGTCGTTTATCTTTTTGTTATAATTAGTCTCCTACGGGAGTATGATGTATTGACTATTGTAACCTTTCAAGGATTTTAAATTATTATATTATGTCTGTTGAGGTTGTTTAATTAGCAACTTAAATCAGGGTACTTGTGGATTGTTTAGGGAGACCAATAGATTAGAGGGAACCCTCGCCAAAACTGTTCCGCACTTAGTTAGGTTTCGGTTCTCGTCGCCCGGTCCGGTTGGACCTTTGCGGATCGGGGCGCGACACCTTATCTCCTTAGCCAACCCTTATCGTCCCTTAGGTCAAAGCCTAGCTCCATTAAGGATTTGAATCGTTTCAAACGAGTCCGACTCGACCACAATGCCAACATGACCCCTCGACTGAGCCTCCTTCAATGCCACAAAAATAGCCAGCATCTCATCTTGAGTGCAGGTGCATTTACCAACCGAAAATCGGACAAACAAAGTAGCTCTAGCTATTTAGTGGTGCAACATGGTCTGATACAGGCAATCAAACAGGGCCAAAATATTTTGTTCCACTTTTCTTTGACGTTTCTTCACAATAATTTTCTATGAGGAGTAGTTGCCACGTTGTTTTGTGAACTCCACATCAGATCTCAGAAACTACACGATACATCAATGTTTCTCCAAGTAAGATTTCTCGGATACTATAATACGTTGGTGACTTAACAGAGGCCACTGAGGATCCATTTGGGAGTGTGTTTATGCTGTCTAAACGTATTTTTTTATATCAAATACAGTTGCGTTCATAATGACTCCGTTTGAAAATTAACATAAATTGGTGGGGATCATGATCAAACCGCGTCAAAGAAGAAGCAGCTGATAGGTGCTTTTATTTGGCTGCATCTCGACTGCGACGTAAAAAATATAGAAACAAAATCTTAACCGATGTTTTAATGAAAAAAACCATTATGTTGACTGCACCTTAGTTGAAACTAAACACATTCAAACAATAAACTTTGTGTTAATATAGTTTAATCTATATATATACTATAGGTATGTGCGACACCATTTTAGTCAAAATGCGAGACAAAATATCGTATTTAACAGGATTTAAACTTTGTAATTAGTACCCAAAGTATCTAAATTAAGCACATATATTAATTTTCATCCATGTCCCAAAAATTAACTTAAGATATATACAAACAGTATCATATTTTGGATCTTGACTAATTCCTCGATTTAGAAAATTAGTCGACGAAAATTAAGGCGTCCAAATCACGGAGTCAACTCATGTTCGCCGAAACCATCAACACTGGCTGGTGAAGATGATATAGTCCTATTTCCTCATACTTTCCTATAGCAATATTAAAATTCCCACGTCATGGATGTGGCGTAGCTGTTTGTGGAATATTTATAGGCAATTTAATTAATATATTACAATTCTACATGCAAGTAGCTTATATAAGTTTACAGATGAGGTATTGCCTGGATTGAGACATGATCATCCGCACGTTGTATATAATGATTTTAATGACAGTTTATTGCTAGATTGGCTCCTCAGCGTGTAGATTTTGACAACAATTCAAGTAGAGAATTAGAAGTTGTCATGCTTTCGCTGTGCAATATTTTCAAAAAAAAAGAAAAAATAACATGTCCATGTTGACCTACATGTATACAAGATAAATCAGCATCAAAACATTAAATATTATACCTTCAGTATGAAATACGCTAGGAATATGATAATGTTGGTTTCATTAATTCTACTTTTAGGGGTGCGTCTATGCCCTATGGGCACTACAAAAAACATTGCTTTTGCCGACACCATATTACCAACGCTTTCAAACAAGCGTTGATGTTTGTTACCTTTTTCAACACCCAAACTGCGCGCGTTGGTATAAATTTACTGTATAGCGGCGCCTACAAACAGTGTCGATAAAGATACCTTTTACCAGCACTTGTAGTCTGTGCGTCGACATAAAGTTCTCTTTACCGGCGGTTTATGTCTGTGCGTCAATAAAGTGAAATATAATGCAACACTACATCATAAACGTGCTGGCAATTTATCTTTAGTACCGACGGTTTCCGAAATTGCCGGTATTAGAGCATAAAAAATGCTTTATTATACCAACACCTCCATATAAAGCACCGGCACAGAATCACATATGCCAGCGGTTTCGATATTTGTCGGTATTTTTATCATCTAAATTGCGAGAGTATTTTTCCCGACGATCACTTGACCTGACCCCGGGGTTCAATTTGCCCAGTATCAAGGCTTCCATATCATACCAATGACCTAGATTTGTTTGATTCTTATTCAAGTGTTCATATCATTAATAAAATGCTGACCAGCATGTCCTTCGTTCCCATCGTGGTCTCGCGAAAGCCAGCGTTGGAGTGTGCTTTGAGCTAGCTGCTTGTATGTTGGAGTGTGCAGCGTGTGCTTTGAGTTGCTTGTATGACGGAGGTAACTAACCTCGCCATTGGCTTGGCTTGGCTTTGCTCTCAAAGGCTCTCCTGCTAGCACTTGCTCTTCCCTTCCTTTAATTTGAGCGGTCCTTTTGTCTCGAGACGCTTCGCTCGTTTCAAAAACGGCGGGGTTCAAATGGTGGGGGGGGGGGGGGAGGGATTGCCACGTGGCAGTCGCCTGGGCACTCCCGGCTGCCGTGGCGTGCAACTGCGCGCGAAGCTTCTTCTCCACGTCGACCAAAGCCACCTCCACGGCTCTTTCC
>OY986974.1:20939041-20989812 GCA_963920575.1 Narthecium ossifragum
ACCCTCACGAGATCGTCGATACCCGGCCTTATACCAATTTCATCTCCAGCTTCGTCACCAGCAACTTCGGCGGCAACCCCGCCGTCACCAAGCTGTGAACTCCCTAACCTCTAAAAGTTTTGCGAATAATATTTCTCGATTATAATTTAAACTTGATGATGTCGTTGTTTGCTACACAGCCTACACTTATGAGCCGGCCGAGGAAATGGAATTTTTGCGTGATTGGATCCCATGACATGTATGACAGTATGAGCGTCCTCACATAAATGATCTTGCTTACATGCCGGCCACGAAAGATTGGAGGTTTGGTTTCAATCTTCTGGTTGGAGGGTTCTTCAATCCGAAGAGGTGTGCAGAGGCGGTGCCTCTGGATGCTTGGGTCCCTGGGGATGATGTGGTTGCAGTATGCCAGGCAGTGCTCGAGGCTTACCGGGATCTCGGCACCAGAGGAAACCGGCATAAGACTCGCATGATGTGGCTCATAGATGAACTTGTAAGCTTCCTATCTCTGCTCTGTTTTCAAGTTTCCATGCCTCTGTTTCACCTCTACGATTCTAATGTCTGGCATTGTACAGGGAATATGAGTTTTCAGGTCTGAGGTGGAGAAGAGGATGCCGGACTGCGAGCTGGAGCGGGCGGCGGAAGACGATCTCAATGAGAGAGGCGGGACTATCTCGGC
Source organism: Narthecium ossifragum (assembly GCA_963920575.1). Lineage (NCBI taxonomy): Eukaryota > Viridiplantae > Streptophyta > Magnoliopsida > Dioscoreales > Nartheciaceae > Narthecium > Narthecium ossifragum. The sequence continues at coordinate 20,939,721 of OY986974.1, forward strand.
GTCCACCCTCAGAAGCAATCCGGCGTGTCTTTCGTCGGACTCCACATTCCGGTAGGGCGGTTGCAGGCCAATGAAATGTTTGAGCTTCCCCGTATCGTGGAGGAGTATGGATCAGGCGAGCTCCGGCTCACTGTCGAGCAGAACGTCATCGTCCCCAACATCGTCAGCTCACGAATCAACGCTCTGCTGGACGACCCGCTGTTGAAGGAGAGAATCTCCCCCAGAGTTGTTGAGTTTGATACACTGGGTCCCACCGAGTTGTATCGTGGCCGTTCATTCAAATGAACGGCCAGATTGAGTTACTGGAGGGCCTCAAGTAACTAAAGTCACTTGAGGTTACTTGAGGCCCCCCGAATCCAGTAATTAGCCATCACTAGAAAGAGGTCACCAGATCCAAAGAACAGCGGCTAGTTTCATTAAAAAATATATATATAATCTGTTGAGGAAAATTACGATGTGCATGAGAATTAAAACAGCCATCGCTTGAAGGACTAATCAAAATAGTTGGCATTTAAACATGATAATAGAGTAGAGATGTACACTCAATTCAATGAATATCTCCTGTCGCTGTTGGGATTTTTCCTCCCATGAGGATCGGCGACGACGCGAGAAAGCGGAGACAATTATGGTGTGATGTGAAGAATTGATTAAGGTGAAATTCTGACGTTTTTTTGCTCTATTTGCATCTTGGATTGATTCAAAATCACAATGGATCGATCCACCCTGAAGCTAGATCGATCCAAACCCTGTTCACAGAGGCGTGTTTTCAAGGCTTTTGAAGTGGATCGATCCAAGCCTGCTCTGGATCGATCCAAGACAGACGACGCGAGAAAGCGGAGACAATTATGGTGTGATGTGGAGAATTCATTAAGGTGAAATTCTGGCGTTTTTTTGCTCTATTTGCATCTTGGATCGATTCAAGATCACAGCGGATCGATCCACCCTGAAGCTAGATCGATCCAAACCCTGTTCACAGAGGCGTGTTTTCAAGGCTTTTGAAGTGGATCGATCCAAGCCTGCTCTGGATCGATCCAAGACACTGTAGATGAGAAAATTCGATGGTTAGGATTAATTCTGATCCTAATTATCTTGAGGCCTATAAATAGAGGTTTCCTATGTCTTCTTTGTGCCGCTTCTAGGGCTTCCTTTGTGTGTTTGAGAGGTGTGAGAGTAGGCAACCCTAAAGACATCTCTTTGTCTCTGCTAGGGTTTGGGCTTTATAATCTCTCTCTCATAGTGAAGATTTTCTCTGCTGCCCGTGGTTTTTTCTTCCGGATGTTGCTGGGAGGTTTTCCACGTAAAATTCTTGTGTCTCTACTATTTTTCTTTCTTTGTTTGTAGTTTGGTTGTATCTCTTCCGCTGCGACATCCCCGTCTCTATTTAGCGCATCTTCGACATCGCGGAACCCCTCAGATCCCCATCAAGTGGTACCAGAGCAAGGTTCCGAAATTAGGGGGTTTCAAATCTCTGATTAAGATTCTAAGTCCCTGATCAAGATATGAAGCATCTGAGTTGGATTCTGGCAGAAGCGAGATGGACGCCAACGTTGTACGGATGATTCTACTAAACGGGAACAACTGGAAACTATGGAAGACAAAGATGGATGATCTTTTATTCTGCAGGGATTTCCACGAGCCTCTGCATGGAATAGAAAAGAAGCCTAAAGAGATGGAGGAAGGAGAATGGAACAAGCTTGACAGGAAGGCCTTGGCAACTATCCGACAGTGTTTGGAAGCTTGTGTCTATCATCACGTGTCGACGACGACGACAACCAAAGATCTTTGGGAGAAGCTTCACGAGCTTTACGAGAGAAAGTCTGTTGGAAACAGAACTTTCTTGATGCGAAGGCTCGTGAATCTGAAGTATCAGGATGGAGAGCCAATAGTCAAGCACCTGAATGAGTTCCAGAGCATCGCCAATTAACTTGCTATCATGAAGATTGTTTTGGATGATGACATGAAGGCATCTCTCCTGCTTAGTTCTTTGCCAGATTCTTGGGAGAGCTTGATAGTCTCGCTCAGCAATTCAGCGCATGACGGAGCAGTGTCTCTGAGCCAAGTTACATGTCGTTTGCTGAACGAAGAGACTAGACGGAAAGAAGCTGGAGCATCATCTGTTTCAGAGTCTACAGTGGCTGTCACGCCCCGACCCAGAAAATCCATCCGGGCCGGGACGTGAGGGTCCTAAACCTACTTCTAAAATCAAACGGCGAGAGTTTTCCCTGTATTTCTCAATTTGAACCATGTATAATTATAATCTTCACGATAACATAAAACGATAAATCTAACAGTTCTAAATTTCAACATGAATATGAATCTATTATCACAAATCTTACTATATAGTACAGGTTCTGATATAATCTTTCATCAACCCTCATTACATAATTTAATACATATGATCAAATCATCGAAGAGGGAAATTATACATTTAATATAACTGCAAATATACAACTATTAACAAAGGAAAAACTCCAGAATCGTCAAGTGCTCCTCGAAACTCCAAGTCCACGATCACCTCGAGAATGGTGCACTAACGCCCAGAAGATCACCTGAAAGGAAAGGACTGCATCGACATGCATCGCCGATGCAACCCAGGTAGGAGTGAGCAACAAAGCTCAGTAGGGTTCTACGCTATTCTACGACACACTGAAGGGAGGAAAACAATAACTGTGTTGTCTCTCCGCCTAAGTCTAAGGAATGCCAAGGGTCCCATAACCCTATCGATGTCCCAAGGGCTCCTGTCATGAAACCTCTCTCCTGAACATGTTACCAGGAGGCCACGAACAGTAACATGCAGGATCAACCTTACCCAAGCAGGATTCCCATGCCTTGGGGACCCACGTCAGGAACGCATCGACATCCATCTTTAGCACTTGGCATTGGAGAGACGACACGACCTCTAAACCTCAAACAATATAATATTCCAGTCCGACTACCTAATAATCATCGAATGATATCAAACATGATCATTGATGACAATCACGTCCTAATCCTCGATTACCCAAACCCCGGTCCTAAGGCTAGATCCGGGCTACCCGAGAACCCCGGATCGACGATCGAATCCATCGCCTACCACCTAGCCTGATGCTTCTAATGCAATCAAATGCATGCAATGCTCACGCACACAGAAATACAAAACTATAAGCATGTAGCAGTATGACATCACAACATACAGGGCTAGGCATAGTCTACAGCTTGCCAAGGGGTAAACATGCATAAAGCAGATCAAGGTCTAAACTACAATAATCCAATATTATAACGGCGCCTACGGGCCGTAAACAAGCAACAACATTTTCAATCGAAATTTCGGCATTACAACGACGTCCGCAGCCGTCAACCGCAATTTCTACAACGGGGGCACAACCCCAGCCACGCAATCACAACAACAACAAATATAGTGTATACAATCTAGGGCACACCATCAGCCCGTTCAATTATCTAAACATCCCAAGGGGCACAACTCCCTTGGTTCAACCACAAGCTAAGTATACATGTAAATAAGCATGACATGCAATTAATTGTTAATTAAACAAGGATGATTTATATCTAACTAAACATGCCGAAAATCAAACAATTAATCATCTAAAAACCACCAATTAGAACAGGCTAGCCCTCGAGATCTCTAGGAATACCAATCGCATGAATCCCGAAGAATCAAACACGATAAAACCTCGAAAATCCACTAACAAACTAATTTATGGATTTCTACATTAAGCCCTAGTTAGAGGCGATGAAATCTTATCAATTCGACGTCCAAACGACGTCGAATTGGAAATCAAACTTGGGAAAATGTATATTAGCATACTAGGAACATGAAGCCCAAGAATTGGATTAATCTAATGGCTAATCTTCCCGGAATTCACTAATCAATTCACTAATTTCAGTCTCGTCGCAGATCCGAAGAAACATCACTATAAATCGTAGAAAACTCCAAAAATTATGAAATTAGCGGCAATAGGAAGTAGATCCGAAAATCTACAACTCTCATCTTGATGATCAAACAAGATCATGCACGTACGAGCCACGATCTGAGCTAGAACAGCTCAGCTCGCAGAAAAACAGAGCTTTGATGAAATCCGGGAAAAACATGCATAAAACCCAAATAAATCTCAATCAAATCTCCATAGACTTCAATCAGTAATTTAGCATGCTTAGACAATCAAACCCTAACTTAAGCTTAACCCAAAGATCAAGGTAGAAACCCTACCTTAAATGCCAATCCAAGCTTCAATCCTCGCTAATCCGTCGTGATCTCGCCGTCCACCGTCGACGCCACCAGCTCACCGGAGAGCCACTGGAGGTCCTCCCACATCCGCAGCCGTCGCCGAAGAAGCAAGGGACATCCGCAGGAGAGAGAAAGGGAAGGAGAAGGGAGAGGGGGCCTCGCTGCCGCCTCTGGCTTTCCGGGGAACCGTCGGGAGCCGTCTGGCGCCTCCCTCCAAACGCGACGGGAAGGTGGAGGAGAGGAGGGAGAAGCCGGAGGGGATCTGGGAAGAGGAGAGGAGAGCTCGGGAGGAAGGAGGAGGAGGGGTCCTCGCCGCCGCCTCCAAGCCGCGGGAGAGAGGGAGGGTTGCCGCGGGAGAGAGGGAGGAAGGGAAGAGAGGTAAGGGTCGGGCACGGGAAGAAGGGAGAAGAGAGAGAGGGAGAGAGAAAAGTAGCCGGTTCAGACGAGCCAACTGATCGGACTGGATCCGAATTGGCTCCAAGTCACGATCTCATCCGGATCTGACGATCGCGAACGCTCCTATTAGATCTATTCAATCACGTACATCAATCAAGGCCGTGTGTGCACTACGCGGGTGTGAAACCGACCGCCAAGGCGCAATTTATCAAATTGCCCTTGGGGTCCAAAAACAGCGATGTGATCAACTAATCGCAACCCAAGGCCAACCGGGCCAAAACCAATCAAGCCAAGCCCTCGACCCAACGCGGTCGGACCGGGTTGGAGGAATGGGTCCTCACAGTGGCAGTGAACGAAGGTAGAAGAAAAGGCGTCACCTGCTACTACTGTGGTAAAGTAGGCCATGTCAAGAAGCAGTGCAGGAAGTACAAGAAGGACATCAGACATGGAAAGGTTGATGATGGTGAAGATGAGAGCATCATGATCGTCACACTAGACACCGATGCCATGTGACGGGGGAGCATCCGTGCTAGGAGCACGAGGAGGTGTTGATGAGTCACAAAATATGCATAATTCACCCATTTAACTTGGCTTTGTTAGCTCTCAAGCAATGCATTTCTAATATCTTTTCATGTTATTTCAGGTACAAGAGTTTCCAAAGAGAGTTGCATCGATTCCGGGCTTAAAAAACATAAATTGCACAAAATCTGTCATATTCGGATTGAACCAGACCCAGTCTGAATTGAATCCAGACCAAACCCAGTCTGGATGGATCCAGAATTGATCCTGATCCAGTCTGGATTGATACTTGATCCAGACCAAGTCTGGATGGATCCAGAATATTTGGATCGATCCCAAAATTATGGATCGATATGGATCGATCCAAACCTATTCCGGATCGATCCAACCCAGTATGGATCGATCCAAATCAGTCTGGATCGATCCAAAACCCTTTCCAGAGACCAGTTTTGCAGTTTTACATATTGGATTGATCCAAACTCATATTGGATTGATCCAAGCCGTTAGAAACTCAAATTTTGACATCGTGGATCGATCCAAACATATTTTGGATCGATCCAAGACCGGCTGATGGGTAAAAACGGACGGTTCAGATATGATCCGAGGGTCCACGACTTGGGGCCTATAAATAGGGATTTTTGCTCTTATTTTAGGGACCTTTTTCCCTATTTTCTCCAGCCTTTCTTCAGCCTTCTCCCCTCCTTTAGTTCTTGGGGATTTCTCCTCTAATCCTTAAGGATTTAGGGCTCCAAGGGTGAATTTTGACGGAGCAGATGGGTGAAGCCTCCTCCTCCATGGATCTCCTACCCAAAATGAGTAGCTAAATCCCTTTTTCTTGGGAATTTCTTGATGTCTTAGGGTTTGTTTCTTAGATTTCTCTTTTGTTTCTTGATGTAATAACTCTTTTGTGATGGTTTTGTATAAATTCACATGTAATTCCTTTGTTTCTTTAATGAAACCCATTGTTGAATGTTTGGAATGCTTTCTCTTGCAAGTGATTGTAGGAATATTATATGCTTGTTAGATGTTTGATTCAATTCCTCAAAGAAGAGGCTATGCTAGAACCATAGCTAACTCTAGGGGATGAATCCTTGATCTTAGAATAGGATCTTGAGGTGCTAGAACCATTTCAAGCCATGACTATCATATGTACCATTCATGTCTTCGATGGTAGGTTGGAGTGAGATATTAAACCCATCTCAACCCAACACGTTATTCATACAAAGTCTTGATTAATTGCCAACAATATGACCTTAACCCGGCGATTGTTGAGCTATGATCGAATTAAAACCTCGATCATGGATCTTAACCTTTTAATTCACCGATGAGATGATCCTAACCCGACATCTCATTAGCGGCGAGCGATACTAATCCTACGCTCGCCGATCTCTTTAGACCATCCATTGAGTGTCATTCATCTTGATTCATAGAGATAATATTTAGACCCTAATTCGGATTGGAACTCCCTAGGACTTCTTCCTTGATAAATTTCCTTCTTAGTTGTTTTACAATAGTTTAGTTAGAAAACTCAAATAATCAATCCAATTGTTTCCAACTATTGTAAAGACTATATTGCATTTGTAATTCGACCATCCAATTTCTTGAGGATTTGACCCGTACTCCCATTAACTACGTTGTAGTTAATTAGTAGTTCGGTAATTTATTTTGTTCGTCTTTGATTTAATTAACGACACATTTCAAGGCGCGTCAGGTGTATCCGGTCGATCAAAGCGACCGAGGATATCTGAGTCATAAGCCCAGAATGTATTGTGACTTGAATGCAAGAAAGCAACCGAGAAGATCAAGTCTTGACGCCAACATCCAAGTTTGGTGGATAGTTCTACTATACTAGTGGGGGTGTCACACCCCGACCCAGAAAATCCATCCAGGACGGGGCGTGAGGGTCCTAATACTATTCATCATCAACCGGCGCAGTACAAGCGGAAAGGATAAACAATTTAAGCAAAAGTATTCCAGAGGCTAAGGAGATTTTAATCATAATATAATATCAAGTCTTACAATATCTGAGTTCCAAAATACAGATTTATACAACATCCCAAAGGTTCTCCAAAAAGGGTACAACAAGCATAATTATATATCAAAAAGTTACAACAGCCATATCCTCCAACCAAACCTCAGACGCCTCTGGATGTACTCGCGCCGCCAAAAGCCGAACCTGCTGGCTCCACTGAGGAGGAATTGCCGCCTGCACCTGCAAACGCAGCCCGGGTAGGAATGAGCAAAAAGCCCAGTAGGGTTCTACTCTACGGCACACTGAAAGGAGGAAAACAACAACAGTGTTGTCTCCCAGCCCAAGTCTAACGGATGCCACGGGTCCCATAACCCACCGATGTCCCAAGGGCTCCTGTCATGAACCTCTCTCTTGGTCTCTCTACCAAGATCACCCTAAGCACTGACAGGGGAACGGAACTATGCAGGATCACCCACCCTTACCCAGCAGGGATACCACTACCTGGGGACCACGTCGGGAACTCCTCGGTTGCATTCTTAGCACTTGTCCTTGGAAGACGACACGACCTCTAGACCTCAAACAATGATTCAAGCCAACTATCGCAATCCTAAATCATCAGAGATTCAGATCGACAATCACACCCTAATCCTGACTACCCAGCCATGGTCCTAAGGCTAGATCCGAGCTACCCGAGAGCCTCGGATCGGCGACCCAAGACATCGCCCGCCTAACCTCAAATGCCTCTAATGCATACAATGCATGATCCTAGGCAAGCATCTATCTTAGATGTCTCTATATGTCACATCATCAATGTAAGTTCAACAGGTATACAATAGCCCCCGGCACTTGCCGGCAAGAGGCTAAGGTTCCACAATTTCTCATTAACTAGCACTCATAGCTAGTTAATGGTTAAGCAAATAACTAAGCGTTTAATTATAATCATACAGGTATTTCAATGCAAATAAAGCCATATATTTACCAAAAAGGAAGTCACATGAATCGATTCTCAAACCCGAGGGAAAACCCCTTGAAAACCCCATCAAGTCCCCCTACATGCTTCCCAACATGCTTAGGTACTAATCCCAAACCAAATCCGTCCAAGAAAAGCCAGAAAACACTATTCAGGCGCTCACGGTCGATGCGACGGTCGATCCGTGCATCGACCGTGAGGCCACGGACGATGCCACGGTCGATCCAGAGATCGACCGTGAGACCCATGCGAAGAAAAACCAAGGGCGACGGTCGATCGACCCATCGACCCTGAGAAGCCCAAAATCGAACAGAGCCTGACGGTCGATGCGACGGTCGATCCGACGGTCGACCGTCAGGTAAAAGGGAAAAGAAGGAGATCCCGCGGTCGATCCATGCATCGACCCTGAGAAGCCAAAATCTCGACAGAGCCCGACGGTCGATGCGACGGTTGATCCGACGGTCGACCGTCAGGCCCAGAGAAAATATACTAAAGCATGACGGTCGATACATAGATCGACCGTCGAGCTGACGGTCGATGTACCGATCGACCGTCGAGCTCCAGACGCAAAATACCAGAAATCCTAATTCTAAGATTTCACGAATCAAAACATGTTAGAATACAATCAAATTTTGCAAGCAAGTATATTTTGAGGTGAGGAAACTAATGGTATAAAGAAATCCAGTTTTTAACGGTTAAATCCCATTTTAGGTCGGAAAACCAAACACCGACGAAACCGTGAGATACGGAAACTAACCATTATAACACCAGTTTTGCAATGCAAGAATACAAGGAATGAGCTACTTTACATAGGCAAGGATCTACAAGCATGCTATCATGGTATTCACAGCAAAAACACAAACATCCTAACCTAGTAGAACCCGATCCAAGGATCGGGGTAGAAACACCTACCTTAAACGCAATCCCAGCTTCTCCACGCGTCCAGCCAACCTTGCCACGAAGATCCGCTACTCAGCCCCTCCAAGATCAAGCCCAGCCTAAGGAGAGGGAAGAAAGGGAGAAGAAGAGGAGACGTCGGTGGAGAAGAGAAGGAAGAACCAGCCAAAGAAAGAGAAGAAGGGAAGGAGAGAAGAGAGGAGAGAAGAGAGGGGAGCGGGTGGGGGTTGGAGCCAACTGCTCCAACCGCCCTCCACTCACCAGGCCCCTAATGGGCCGGATCCTCTCTAACGGGCCAAAAACCCGTTGACCCGCTAACGAGCCCGATAGCGAGCTCTAGCGCGCCCGAGCTGGGATCTTCCGATCCCGGTTCCGCTTAACCATCCTAAACAACCACATACAACAATTCAAGGCCGTGGGTGCAACGCGGGTGTGAAACCGACCACCAAGGGGCATATTTACCAAAATGCCCCTGGGGTCCAAACCGCCACACGATCGCCCGATCGTGCCCGACGCGGAACCAAATCGACAGAAAACCGGCTCTCGACCCACGTGGTCGAGTCAGGTATGAGGGACGGGCCCTCACAAGGGGCCCTTGTGCCACGTGGCAACATATCCACACACCTCCCTCGAATTTCTCTTCACCGTTAAATTTCTCTTCACTGTTAAATAATCCAAGTCATAAACACAGAGAAATAACATCGCACCTTTACTGGCATGCACCGGCGTTATAAGTTTGATTTAAGCATATCCAATAGGACTTCCGTAAATATTTTAAGCCAAAAATACTGTATTTGACAGGACTTGTATACTTTAACATGATTTAAACTTGTAGAGTGACCATCCAAATCTAAACTATTCACATAAATCATCATCCATGTCCCAAATTACGTTATGAAATAAATGATTATCATATTTTAGGTCTTGACCAATTGCTCAATATAGGAACTAGTCTACGAAAATTAAGGTGTTGGAGTCAAACGAGTCCACTACTTGTCATCACCACCAAACCTCACGCTTCTTCTCCGAATCCATCAACACTTTGGTTGTGGAGATAATTAGTTTATATAACATGGATTCCATGTGCCCCATTAGTCCTATTTCCTCATACTTTCCTATATATAGTCATATCACAAATTAACAATTCGCACATCATGCATGCCTGTGTGGCGTAATTGAATAAAGGATAAGCGACTTAATATACTACAAGTAGCTTATCTAGACTATATATTCACACGAGTCATTGCTTTGATTGAGACTTGATCCACGCTGTGGGTATTGATATGTCCGTCCGTAAGTGTTGGACTACGTATTATATATATATACAAGTATGTAGTATTTACTATTTAATATGTTCTCTACGCCGAACGTGCTCCAAATTAATAAATATGATTACGAGCAATTTATTCCATTCTAATTGTAGACTGAGTCGTGTACGCTGTATTTTTTTTTTTTTTAATTAGTTGAGTCAAAAGGCTAGGTAAGGATTACAAAAGAAAAATAAAACAACTGAGTAACGACAACAACTAATAAAAAGGAAAGTCTTGAGACACTTCATATTCTTAAGCAAAGACCAAGTGTTTAGACCCAGTGTACGCCGCAATTTGATACCAGGATTCTATGTGTTGAATAATTCTCTTTGGCATGAAGTAATATCACGCTACTTGGAGCTATGCATGGACAAAAGGCCCATCTGGCCCGGACGGCCCGGGTTTCCTTGTCCGGATCGGGTAATCAAATATACCCCCCGGCCCCTTAGGCTCCCGGGGCCGGGTCCTACTAAAGCCCTGGCCGGTTCTGGATCGGGCCGGGCCCAAGCATATGAGCCCGGTTTTTATATAATTTATTTAATTATTTATTTTATATTTTAAAGACTTAAAAATTCATAAAACTTCTTTAAAAATCAGAAGAAAAAAAATACAGAAAATTTTCTTTATTCTCAACATTAATATTCAAATACATTATATATTTAAGGGAGGTATTGCATCACAATAGGATGGGCACCTACCCACCTATAAAATCATTTGCACCTCTACCCTAAGTTCTGAAAACATAAATTACAAACTTAAAAATATATAAGTAAAATTGCATTCATACAGTCATGCTTCTACATCTAAATCTTCAAATTCTTCTATCATCATTTCTTCAGCTTGCAGGTCTTGAAGCCTCATCTGTGCAGCCTACCAATCCTTTAGGCATATCAAAGCTTTGACTGTCATTGGGTCCAAGCTACTTCTGTAGTCATCTAGCATACGTCCACTGAAATTGAATGCATTCTCGGAAGCTACGGTAGACATCTGAGCGGCTAGTATGTCTCATACTAGAATGGATAGAACAGGAAACGCTATTGATCCTTGTACTCTCCACCATGCCACAATATCCAATTCACTGTCGGGTTCAACAACATATACGAGAGCATTGTAGTATCGTCGGCGCTCGGATGTTACAGATCTTAATGGCACTCCGGAGTAGAATAAGTCATTAACCATGGCCGTCATCCCTACTGCATCCTTACCTTTTCTTGAACTCGAGCGAGATGAAGATGTCGGTTGATTGGGTCTCGTTCCATACTTAGCATTGTACTCATTGAACAATGTTTCAAAGACACGCTGAATTTTTTAGAGATGAGCCATCATTTCATGATCATTAGGAGAGTACATCACTTCAAAAAATTTCAGCAAACATGCATCCTTCATGTTAGGACTTACCAACATCCCGAAACCAAGAACATTGAGAATCGGTCTAAAGCTCTTATTAAATTTCATAAACATGCTATGGATCATGGTACCAAGGTAGAAGTCATTGGCATTATTAGAAAGAAATTTAAAAATGTAGTAAATGTGCTGACAACCAAGTGTTACAGTCGGACTATATGAAAGAGAAATGCCAACAGTTGCATTATAGAAGATTTTGAACATGCCTCATAAACTTTCTATAACAATTCATTCATCATCGGTGATCAATCCTAAAGTAGCAGAAGAAGATGATCTACTAAGAGTATAGTCAACATGTTCATTCATGGCAACTCTATACTCCATAGCATCATTTAGCATGCAATAGGTAGAGTTCCACATGGTTTTTACATCAATTTGAATCTTTTTAGGTTTCAGTCCATATCTCTTGTATATGGAAAAAAATTATCTAAATCTTGTATCAGAAGTTCTAATGTTGTAGGCAATATCTCTTACCTTTTGGATACTGTCTTTGATAGTCTCATATGGACAAGTGCAATTAATAATATCATGAACTACAAATTAGAATGTTATCGTCCAATAACAAAAGTTTACAAAGTAATCTCCGTGATGAGATATTTTGAGATATACGAGCAATTCTATCTCTAAGTTCTCGAAGACGTTGCTTGTTCTTCACAAGTTCCCCATTTAGCTCAACTTGATGCTCTTTTGAAGAGTCAGCTTCTAGAGCAATAATATATTCTTGAATCGTTTGTTTGCTTTTTTCGGTTACCTGATTACTCTCACGGACCAAATAATTCCTTTGAGTTGTGGTTAGAGCAATTTGAGACTCCAAGTCTTTGATTTGGTCCTTGAGTTTGGAAACGTCTGACTCTTTCTCACCGATAGTACTCGTATTTTCTAAGGGGGTGTTTGGTTGCTTGCATAAGCTAATACAGTGCATTGCTCAATGCAGTGCATTGTATCTGCTAAAGCAATGCATTGTATTGCATTTGCTAATGCAATGTTGCATTAGCAAAAATAATCATTTTGGCTGTTTTTGCTAATGCAACATTTGAGGCTCTTTTTGCATTAACTGATGCATGTATCAGCTAATGCAGTGACCAACCAAACACCCTTTTGTATTAGCTGATGCATGCATCAGCTAATGCAGTGGCCAACCAAACACTGGTATAGACCAAAATACTGCATTAGTTCATGCATGCATCAGCTAATACAAGCAACCAAACACCTCCTAAGAGTTTCTCGATATCTTTATCGACCATATTTCTGAGGTGAATTCGCCGCTCTCGGCGTTCCTCGACTCGAATCATCTCGTTGGTCAGATTCTTTCTTTCTGTATCTAAACTGTCAATCTTTAACTTTACACTCTAGATGTCGTCCATCTCACTAGACGTAAGACCTAATGATGCTTGGTCAGTAGCGAGGAAGACTGTTGTTGCTTTCTCAAGTCTATCGTAATCAGACTTAGTAAGATCTTCCCCTCGCACCTTGTTTAAGACAACTAAGCAATCTGCCAAGGCCCGCTGAATTTCATAATATTGGTCTCCTTGTGAGATTGTGGGTTCAATGATGGCTTTTTTCCTAGCTTTTTCTGTCCTCCATAATTCAGAAAGTTCTTGAACAACGATGGCCAGTTGAGCAATATCGACCTAAATCATTGAATAATTAGAATTCATGATCGATAAGATGATCATACATGTATATATCGAGTTTAATGATTTGTACCTCATCCGAAGTAGAGATGGATGGACCTAAAAGTTGAGGAAGAACAAAGGATGTCGGTGTCATGGCAGTGGGAGAAACTATCAGAGTGTTCTCGGTCATCGTCACCGTTGGCACTTCAGAAGTTGGTACTGACACAACAGTTGGTGTATATGTTATCAATGTACTGAGGGGTATAAGAGCATCTAGCTCAGCAGAAATGGTCGATGGTGCTGGAATAGATGATCTCTCGGCCATAGAATGAGAGACCGGTGTATCAGAGGAAGGGGCAGTGGTTCCTGTGATAGATAGCAATACACTTTTTCTAAGGTTTTGTAAAAGGTTATATTGACCTTGAGTGAGCAGTTCACCAGTCGGTGACAAACCTGGTGTTGATGGGACCATGTTTAAAACATCATAAAGGTCCTCATCATCCCCAATTGTTCCTTCAGCCTCTTCACTATGTTTAGAGGATTGGTCGGTGAATTGTTGTCTCTTTGAGCCATGTAAGGAGAGAGATGAGAAAAGGTCGTTAAATCAGCCATGAAGGAAGAATAAATATACTTCAGTTTCCTTTTGAGTGAGGCGTTTCATTTTCCTCTGGGAACGTACTTTTTCCCTATGCTGAAGGAGGTCGATCGTCATCCTTTTTTTCTAGATGAGTCTCTTCAACTGGATTAGGAGCAGTTGGAAGATTTTTCTCAACCTCCAGGGGAGCAATTACGTCGACCAAGCTGGAGGGGTCTTTAGAGGCAAAACTGGGGGAGGTGTATGCACTGGAAGGAGTAGAAGAACTTGATGTTACTTCTATTGTCACCCTAGAAATGTAGAAATATCAAGTGTGAATCAAAGAGGATGACAATGACAAGTAAAATAAATGAATATGCTCACTTGTCGGCTGGAGGAGACTACCCACTTGGCTGGCTATCGGGGGATTCATCGTCCTCTTCCATCACAGAGGATGAGTGAGTTTGCTTCTCGGATTCTTCAGTAAATGGCCTCTCGGCCAACGGTGATGGCCCCGATTCACTTGTGGTCATTCTTCGTTTCTTCTGGGATGAAATATCTCCGGTAGGTTTTCTCCCACGCTTCTTTTTAGGCGACTTTTCGCCATCGCCATTAGAACCTATCGATCATATTATCGATCAGAGCATGGTGAGATAGAATATTTTAAGGAAGAAGACATGAAAAGTTACATTTTCTTCTTCTGTTTTCTGGCCTATTGTCCAAATCGGATTGGTCAGGCCCGTCTTTCCTTCGTCCTAGCTTCTTTGGAGGGACAAAATTTTCAAAAATAGTATTTTTGTCGTGAGAAAATAGTCACGCTTTAATTTGAAATGTTTGCAAAGAATAACGTCTCTTTTCTCTGCGCAGAGGACTCAGTCAATGTTGTGGAAACTACATCGTCCTTTGGCAACTATACTGAAGCTGAAAAACAGAGGCACTGGCCAACCTTGCTTCAAACCAAATTGGCGGGCGAGAAAATTTGGAGCATATAATTCTACTACGCATTTATTGTTGGCTCTACCTCAAACCATATCAAACTGTAGGTCCCAGCCGACAAGGAAATGAGCCCAGGCCAATCTTTTGTCTTCATCGTCGAAGTTTGTAGACAAATCGAGCAATGGACGAATAAAGGATGGATGGGAATCAAGGTGAAAAGGCTGATAAGAAGAGAAGTCTGACAAAGTATAGAAGTAATCAAAAACTTGACGGAAAGATTTGGGGATGGACGATGAGGAAAGATATAAATGGCCTTGAGTTCTAGCCGATGAGGATGATGGTGGCTGGTGAAGTCCAGGAAAATATGCTCTAAGCCTAGTTGGACAATCCAAAACGGACCAAAACCAGTGAGACTTCCACCTTCTCTCAATTGATCGAGGGTAAGATGAATTCCTCTATAAACGGTGTTGACACTGATTTTAGCTAAGGCTAAAATTAGTGATATTCATGAAATATCTTGGCCAAGTACATATCCCTCAAAATCACATATGACCATGTGCCCTCTACATATCCCTGGCTTTGATGGCATCCTACATAAATCAGGAACTAAAGGGCATTTTTGTAATTTTTACCCCTAGGGGTCCTTTTTGGAATTTGGGCTAAAATATAAGCCTAAACTTCCTGCCTATGCTATGATAGCCCTACACAACTTCGACGACACCCTACATAAGCCGAATGAGTGCGGGGGCATTATCGTAATTTCCCCCATATTAAGGGATCCCTCTCCCCTAACACACCTAATTCGTCCTATATGGTTTTGATGGCATCCTACATAAACCACAAGCATCAAGGGTGTTTCGGTAATTTCCGTCCCCAAGGGCATTTTGGTCATTTAACATCTTCAGGGGTGTAATGGCCTAACCCAAGGGTATTTTGGTCATTTTACATCTCCAAAGATGTAATAGTCCAAAACATGCATATTGCCCCTCCCACCTAACACAAGGGTACTTTGGTCCAAAATAAGTATTGGCCGATGGAGGGGTAGTTTGGTCATTTGCACATCACCCTTGACCAAGGACATTTTGGTAAATTCACGAAATATCCAAAATTCCAACAGATATTCGAAATTCAAACAAATATCCAAATTCAAACATATTCGAACACACATGTTCGAAATTCAAACATGCACTTTGAATTCAAATAAAGGATTCAAAGGAGAAGGAGAAGAAATCTCTCCAACTCCCGGATAGGATCTCCTGGGAACAACCTCAACACCCAGATACGATCCCCGGAACAACTTACGTATCTCTCAGATACGATCTCCCCGGATACGCTCCTAACGCCCTAACTCCCGAGATACGGCAGGTTGCTTTCAAAATTCAAAGCGCCCGCCAGGAGTTCTAGCCCCTCGCCTATAAATAGAGAGGGGAGGGGGGGCTTATTGGCTCTCTGGTCTCTCTTGGCTCTCTTGGTTGGCTTCTCTGGCTCTTGGCTCTTCTTTGGCTTCTGAGAGACCTTGGAGATCGTACAGACACCTTGCCGGACTCTCCAGATACAAGATACATAGGAGAAAGCTCCTCAACGTTGAAGGCCAAAAGCTGTAGATCCAGAGGAAAAGCAGAAGGCGCCGGCGTAAAAGAGGGAAGGCTCACCAACCTGAGGACCCTGTGCCAAATCTAAGGTAGAAGACAGGAGCGCCTGCATTGGTAACGAAGGTGAGGGTCGGAGGCTCTGCCTCCACCCAATATCCTTCGATATATTCTTTTCTATGTCTTTTATTAACTTATTTTATATTAATGTAACGGGACTTTAGATCCCGAGTCCTTAATCAGGGGTTTTCCCTAAATGGATGTAATTAACGGGTTGTTAGTCTGGCCTCCTGGGAGTGTCGTGTCCACATATCACCCATATAATCAAAATATTTGTCGCAATGAAATCAAATCTCATTCCCCCGAGATGCCTCCAGATTTCTTGTCGTACAAACGGTCGACAAAATAAAGGAAGAAAGAGAAAGGAATTGCCTGCCTGAAACAATTTCTTGGGCTAATTTAATATAACCTTTAACAGGTTTCTTGGCATGGAGACAGAGAACAAACTTACAAAGCCAATAATAGATAAAGGCCAAATGTTCTCGAGCATTGGGAAGATCATCGGTTTCTTGCACCTTTGCGTAAGTGTTAATGAAAACACCGTAGTTCTTATCAGTGTCAAAAACTGTGCCGCGCTGATGAGGAAGCTCCATATGTTGGCCGATACAAGTGCTCCGAGCAGAGAGAGGCCGGTCAAAAGAGAGATGTCCAACAAAGTGATGGTGAGGGTGCTAAAAGGGAAAACAAAATTGTTGTATTCTGTCGACAAAAAGTGATGGTGAGGGTGCCAAAAGAGAAATGATGACATAAGCAAGTTGGGCTCTTGAGCAGGGATCCTAGTGCTCAAATCTACAAAATCTAATATACTAGCATCTGAAAAAACTTTCCTTGATTCAGGATGGCCGATCATCCTGTTATACCACTCGACGAATTTATCATCAATCAAGGCCAGGGAGTAATAGGGTTTTTGGAGGAGAGAGTTGAGAGATTGAGGTCTTGAGAAAAAGGCAAATCGCCAGAAAGAGGGAACGAAATGAAAATAGCCATGTTTTTGGGTGAAAGAGAAGGATATTGTTCAGGAACAAAGAAAGGGCCAAGAAGGAAGGACTTGGAATCCAAAGCCCCATCTCGGGCTAGATATGAGCCTCGTGCCTCATCCGATCGTAGCATCTCATTGAAAGCCGCAAAAGCCAAGCTTACTTCCTTCTCGACAACTTCGTCGGCTTTAAGTTCACGACCCATGATGATGAACAGTGGATTGTTTACTTGTGAAAGGAGGAAGAAAACCTCAGCGTCGTCGCGGGAGCAAATGGAGAAATAAAACCCTAAGGGTTAGAAGAAGAAGATAGCCATAGTAAAGTTCTTTTTGAGCCAAGAACTATGGTTAAATAGGAAAGAGAGTGTCATGTTTAGTACGGCGCATTAAATGTGATATTCGAGGAGATATTGATAGAGAACGACGCAGTGGTGCGATTTCCCAAAGAAAGATAATGATTAGTCTTTAAAAAAATAACAAAAAAATGGTCAAATCACGTCAGATGCGGTCACCTCGTCATTAATAACTTCCTCGATCACCGCATGGAGGACAAAATGCTAGCCAAAATAATGACTAATGTATATTGATCAATCAATGACTGACACGTAGTCATAATTAATATGATCGATGATCGAGATGACCGATGGGTTAGTGTATGGTGATATGTGAAATTAAATAGACCCCATAGATTACCAGAAATACGTAGAAGCAGATATATGAAATAAATCAATCATGCATAAGAAAGAAGACACACGATTTTTAACGTGAAAAAACCCTCACGGGAAAAAACCACGGGTCCAACGCAGGACCAGGCGAAACCAATCCACTAAAAACAAGAGTACCGTGTACACAAGTTAACACGACTCACTGTACTGACTCCTCAGATACACGCCGTCGTCCCCACACTTGCTCGGCTCCTTGAATCACGGTCCGCAACTCTTTTTTTCTTCGTACCTTCTCACGCTGCTTCCTTACACCTCAATATCGTTATCACCCATGTAACCGCCCAGTCCTGCCCAGCAACGCTCTCTCTCCACTCTATCTTTTCACTTAATCATCTCCGTCACTTTTTCCATCGTTAATGCCATGTTCATTAATGCACTCTCATTAATGCCCTCTCATTAATGCTACTCTTCTCCTTTTCCTTTCTCTGATCACCAAGCAGCTGAGTGTCGCCCTCCTCTTCTCTAGCGTATCAGCAAAGCAATGCCCTCATCTTCTTCCGCTCGCTGCCGCTCTTCTCTTTTTCTCCCTAATTCCTCATTTTCACCGAGAGCACGTCACACCGCGCCGCCGTCTCATCTATCTCTTTTCCCTGTTTTTCCGTGGCCGCAAACACCAATTCTGTCATCCTCTCCATATGAGCAGCTAGGGCATCCTCCTTTAACCATCCGATCATCTTTCTTTCCAATCAAACGACAGTGATTAACTTGACCCGATTAGCATGTAATTGATCCAAATTTACCTCAATTAGTCTTGTATGAACCATAATACAAATCAAATTAATTTCAAAATTAAATCAACAAAATTACCAATAAATATGGAATCTAGACATGATTCCTTACAATCTCCCCCTTTGACAATTTCGTGACAAAACCATAAAACTAGATACAAAACACCTTAATATGGTTCAATACAAGAACTAATATGAACATGTCACCTGCACATGCAGCACACAAGAATACCCGTGAAATGCACTGTGAAGATAAAATCAATTAAACATAGTATATATATTAGCTCCCCCTCAAGTCAGCAACATTAAGCATAATATATATATCCAGCTCCCCCTCAAATCAGCAACATCAACATTAAGCATAATATATATATTCAACTCCCCCTCAAATCAGCAACATATACCACGATATACTACTCCCCTTTTTGTCACAGATTGACCAAAGGGGCACAAGAAATAATAAAAGGAAGGGAAACTGGGGGATAAAATCCAGCACAGAAGACAGAAATGACGCAGAATAGTCCAAATCATGAGAGTTGCTAAATGGACATAGAAAAAAATAGAATTCTCTTGAGTACAAGCCTTGTATGCAGTAAGAATAAACATTGCCTCAACCAAATACTGAATCACTTTTCAATCATCACATACATAGGACAAAATACTCAGAAAATTGATACATATAGTGGACAACCAGTCATGAGTGTGTGTGTGTGATTTTCAAATACATAATGCAATGTCCACAACTACTTGAAAAATAAAAACTCGGGTTATCGACCAGGGGATTGTAAGTAGATTATGGAGACCTCGACTAATAAAGACTCTAAACTCAAGCCAGAACCCTTCATGATCAGTGTAAAAGGCCCCAATAGCCTTGTGACGGCTTCACTCATGGGGAGGCAGCCTTCTCCCTTTTTTTTTCTTTTTTTTTGCCTTTTTTTTTTTTGAATAACAAGTGAAGTGATCATTGCACAATCACACAATGGGAAGCTTCGCTCTCATTTCCCGGCAGCCTTTTCCATACACAAATAGGGTTAGCCTTAACACATAACATTAGGGGCTTGTCTTGAGATTATCACACCTAAGAGTTTCAGTTTCCATAAAATGTGAACATAATAGGGCGGATGATTGAGAATGATACAAGGAGGGTAACCCGGTTTTCTATACTCAAAGTTGTGAGCAAGGCACCACATACAAAAGTTGTGCACTGGATTAAAAATCATGAACTGAAAGTCTAGAAAATAAGTATCAAAATTCGAGTACCACCACATGACCATCAATTCTACGCACATCTATTCTAAAGATGACAAAAAGTATCCAGATATAAGGTATGTTTATCATTTATGCAATCACGGACCCAATATATATATATATATATATATATATATACTCGTAAAGCAAACTACACACGAAACACAAAAAAAACAAAAAATAGCATAGACTGGACAAATATAAGCATTAATACAGCCTAGTCTATGGCCAGATGAGGACATCAATCAATGAGAGACACCCCCTGAGCGGTCCTACAGACACCAGGGGTATGTATGATAGAATTAGATATTGAGCCTCTCAAATCACTCTTCCTAACCCAAATTGACCTCGTTTTCGTAGGTTTCACGTAACTAATATAGTTACGCATAACAGGCATGCAGAAATAATTTGAATTAGAAGTAATAGGAAACCGGTTATTAAAGTACTGAGTTTGCCTCATAGGCACATGCTTGGTGAAATTCATAGAAGTAGGAAACCCAATAAGCTTATAACACAAAGGCCTAATGTGTCCTACTTTACCACAAAAATGACAAGTAAGAAATTTTCTTTTAGGCATAGCAAGAGAAGAAACACTCATAATAGGTAAAGTATTTTCAACTCTAATAAACTTAACTGTGGGGGAGTTTAGTTTACCTTTGCCTCTAGAATTAGGGGACTCACCAACATAGCCCAATCCAAATTTTGCAGGGATGGTCCTTTGAGCTCCCAATATTTCATCCAATTTTTGTGTACCTGCATTCATCTTCTCGACCAATTGATTAGAAGCATTGAGTTTTTCTTCAGAAGATTTAACTTTATCAACTAGGTCAGTTATTGACACTTCAGAATCATGCAAGTCTTTTCGGCATTTTTCAAGTTCAACTTGAAGAGAGTCATTTTCAGATTTTGCTTTAGTCAACTCAAGTTCAATAACAACTCGTTCTTTGTCAGAAACTTTAAGCATCCTTTTCAATTCAGATCTAGATTTCTTCAACTCATCATACTTGTCAGCCAAGTCATTGTAAGCATTATTGACTTTTCTATACATTGCAGGAATAGTCTCAACATGTTTATCAGTTAAATCATCATCAGACTCAGAATCATGTCATCAATAGAACAATAAGCATTATTAATAATAGCAGGAAAAGCAATAAAATTATTCGAATCATCATACTCATATTCATCCTCATTAGAGTCAGAAGAATCAGTGTCATCCCTAATCACTTTCAAAACTTTACCTCTTTTGTCATTGTTCTAGTATCATTTTTACTATGACAGTCCTTAGCAATGTGCCCTATGCCATAACACTCATAGCACCTCACTGTCTTAGCACGAGATTTCCTTTCAAACTTTCTATCAGTTTTTCTATCATTAGAGCTTTTAGAAAATTCTCTACTGTTCTTGCCTTGATCTAGCACTAAGGTTTTTAGATTTTTCTTTCTCATAATTTCCTTAAGACGCTTGGTCAACACAACCATCTCCTCAAAATCACTAGAGTCACTGTCAGAATCTCTATTAACCTTTAAAGCGATATTTTTCTGTTTCCTTGGACGCTCAAAGGTAGTTTCATAAGTCTGTAATGCACCAACTAGATCATCAACATCAGTATTGTCAATATCCCTACTTTCCTCAATAGCAGTAACTTTAGGCCTAAATCTTTTAGGCAGAAATCTCAAAATTTTCCTAACAATTTTGGATTTTGACATAGGTTTACCAAGATTATGACAAGAGTTAACAATATCACTCAACTTAGCATAAAATTGATCAAAAAATTCATGCTCATCCATACGCAGAAGTTCAAAAGAAGTAATAAGACGCTGAAGCTTAACAATTTTAACCGAAGAGGTACCCTCATGGGTAACTTCAAGTATGCGCCATGCATCCCTAGCAACAGTACAGGTGGAAACTCTCCTAAACTCGTCAACAGTCAGAGCACTATGAATAGCATTCATTGCTTTATTATTCCATCCACTCTCTTCTAATTCCTTCTTATCCCAGGAAGTAAAAGGTTTAGGTCTAGTCACATCATCTATAGTAATAATAGGATGAGTCCAGCCTGACACAACAGACATCCAAACTTTATCATCAAGAGATTTTAGAAAGATGGTCATACGTGTTTTCCAATAGGCATAATTAGAGCCATCAAATAAAGATGGTCTACCAAAAGAACCTCCTTTTCGGGGTAAATCCATGGGTGCTATATGGCGCTAGGATCACTTTCTGTCTTCTAGCTTTAAAGTCTAGCAATTATAGAAAGTACTGCTCTGATACCAATTGAAATTAAATAGACCCCACAGATTACCAGAAATACGCGGAAGCAGATATATGAAATAAATCAATCATGCACAAGAAAGAAGACACACGATTTTTAATGTGGAAAAACCCTCACAGAAAAAAATCACGGGTCCAACGCAGGACCAGGCGAAACCAATCCACTAAAAGCAAGAGTACCGTGTACACAAGTTAACACGACTCACTGTACTGACTCCTCAGATACACGTCGTCGTCCCCACACTTGCTCGACTTCTTGAATCACGGTACGCAACTCTTCGTTTCTTCGTACCTTCTCACGCTGCTTCCTTGCACCTCAATATCGTTATCACCCACGTAACCGCCCAGTCCTGCCCAGCAACGCTCTCTCTCCACTCTATCTTTTCACTTAATCATCTCCGTCACTTTTTCCATCATTAATGCCATGCTCATTAATGCACTCTCATTAATGCCCTCTCATTAATGCTACTCTTCTCCTTTTCCTTTCTCTGATCACCAAGCAGCCGAGTGTCGCCCTCCTCTTCTCTAGCGTATCAGCAAAGCAATGCCCTCATCTTCTTCCGCTCGCTGCCGCTCTTCTCTTTTTCTCCCTTAATTCCTCATTTTCACCGAGAGCACGTCACACCGCGGCCGCCGTCTCATCTATCTCTTTTCCCTGTTTTTCCGTGGCCGCAAACACCAATTCTGTCATCCTCTCTGTATGAGCAGCTAGGGCTAGGGGTGTCCATCTGGGCCGGGCCAGGTTAGAGGCAATACCGGGTCCGGCCCTGGTAAGCATCCACACCGGGCCGGGCCAGTACCGGGCCCAAAAGGCCTTCCACCCGGTCTGGCCCAGTTATGGCCCTGCCCGGCTTGGAGACCGGGCTGGACTGGACCGGGCCGGGTTAGGCCCAGTCCAGTTCTTAAAAAAAACAAAAAAAGGCCCAACTACTCTCTCGATCGGAGTCGGCGACGACGCCGCTTCGACTCTGATCGGGGCGACCGGCGTAGAGGTGGCTGATCGGGGGCGACCCAAGGCGTGAGAGAAGACGGGCGGCGAAGGCGTGGAGGATGGGCGAGTAGGAGTAGAGGAGATGGGTGGAGGGGTCGATCGAGAGGGAGGAGGGGTCGCTCGAGGTCGCCGGAGGATGGTGAACGCCATTAGAGGCAGAGCTCACTGGCGTGGGCGCACGAGGAAGGGGATCCAACCGCTCGTGAAGCCGAGATCGGGGAGACGGGAAGCGGAGAGGTCCGCGCTCGCGGCCGTCTTCCAAGGGGATCCGGTGGATCGGGGCGACCGGCGTCGAGGTGGATGGATTGGGGCGACCGGCGACGAGGTGGAGCGGGAGGGAGAGACTCGAGACCGGGATCGTGGACGGAGGTGTTGCGAGTGGCGTGTACGACGGTGAGGTCGGTGAAGATTGGGTGTGGCGAAGAGGTCGGGGCCGAGATCGGGCGGTGTGGAAGCCGGTGGAGGTTGGAGGAGAGATGGAGCGCCGATCAAGGCCAGTGCGGCGACGGCAGCGACGGCGACGGAGCTCCGGCAAGGGTTGATCGGGTGGAGTCGCGATAGAGATGAGGGAGGAGGACTGGAGGAGTCGCGATAGAGATGAGGGGTGAAATGATGGACGGTGGTGATGAAGGGGGGCTTAGATCTAATGGTTGGGATTTGATCCGAAGGTTATCTAACGGTGGGCCTTTCAGCTGGTTGACAAAATATTAAGCAAATATCCACTTACATTCTTAACCCCATTTGGTTACAAAATTAGCATTGTATTAGGAAAGCAATTGCATCACTATAATATGAGTACATCCCAACTAGGTTACCACCTATCCATCTATCTATCATATGCATCACTTTCCTAATATTACAAATATAAAATTAAACATCTAAATCTAAAACTTCAAGCTCATCTTTATCTTCATCTTCATCAATTTGCAATCCTTGACTTCTCTTTTCGGCACCCCACCAATCTTATAAACACATTAAGGCTTGTACCGTTTTTGGGTCTAATTTGGTCCGGTAGTCGTCGATCAAGCGTCCTCCCGTGCTAAATGCGCTTTCCGAAGCTACAGTAGACACTTGAATAGTTAGTAAATCACGTGCCATGGTGGAAAGTATAGGAAAAGA
The DNA here is from genome assembly GCA_963920575.1 of Narthecium ossifragum. Taxonomy (NCBI): domain Eukaryota; kingdom Viridiplantae; phylum Streptophyta; class Magnoliopsida; order Dioscoreales; family Nartheciaceae; genus Narthecium; species Narthecium ossifragum. The sequence goes on from OY986974.1 coordinate 20,964,247, forward strand.
TGTTGATCCTTGTACTTTCCACCATGACAAAATATCATATTCGGTTCCCATATCCGAACATGATTCAAGAGGCGATTTAAAATATCATTCAAGCTCGGATTGTGATAAGCTCGAACTCCCTTTTCCTTTCCCTACTAATGCACTTACCATAATATGTCTTGAAGATACGACACCCTTACCTTTACTTGTGCTAGATTGAGAGGAACTAGGAGCATGTACTTTAGAACCAAATCTTGAGTTATACTCTTCAAACAATTGATTAAATTTAATTTTAATTTTACCCAAATGTGCTCTCATTTCCTCATTAAACTCACCATACATAGAGTCAAAAAGATTACTAAGACCAACATCCTTCAAGCATGGATCAAGTAGAATTCTAAAACCATAAATATAAGGAAGGGGATGAAAATACTTATTAAACTTTGCTTCCATTTTTGCTATCATATGCCCAAAATATATATCATTACTATATTTATCAAAGAATTCATGAATATAAAAAACTTGCATTGATACTTGACTAATAGTAGGATAATAGCAACCGAATAAAAGGATAGTAGCATCATAAAAGATTTTAAGCATTTCTTTTAAATGAGAAAGAACATCCCACTCATGATCATCAATAAATTCCAAAGTAAATGATGAAGAAGATGTAGAATTAGAAGCATGAGCAAATTGTTTAATGTAATCATCTATTATACCTCTATAATCTAATGCGGTATTTAACATAAAATATGTTGAATTCCACCTATGTCCTACATCCGATGGTAATTTCCTAGGATTAACATTATTGTGTTTACAAAGAAGGTTAAATGTCCTAATCCTATGCTCCGAACTAGTGATGAACAAAATAGTCTCCCTAACTTTAGAAATAGAAACCTTAACATCATCAAATGCACTTTGAACAATCAAATTTAATATATGGCAAATGCATCTAACATGAAAGAAAAAACCGAAACAAGGTAGAAGTAATGAATTTCTAAGGCTATCAATGGCAACATTATTATTACTTGCATTATCTAAACTTAGAGTACAAATCTTATCCGAAATGCCATAGGTTTGGAGTTCATTCAAAATCATCATAGCAATATTGTCACCGGTATGTAAACTATTAAATACAACAAAAGAAATAACTCTTTTTTGCATAATCCAAGTATCATCAATAAAATGAACCGTAATACATAAGTAACTTTTTTTTTGTCTAGAAGTCCAAATATCCGAAGTAAGAGAGAATTTGCAAGTAAGAGTAGAAAAAAATGTTATTAACTTTTCCTTTTCCTCATTGTAGTATTTCATAACATCTCTTTGGCAAGTTTGACGAGAAAATTTTCGAAAAGCCGATTGCAAAGCCGATGTAATGAAATCTTGAAATTCCTCGTCATCAACAAAACTAAAAGGAAAATTTTTACGAACAACATACCTTACAAGCATTTTTCTAGCAAAAGCCGGATCATAGGAGAAGGTGCTTAAATTCCCGGTTGATGCTGATTGCGAAAGAAAAGATTGACGAATGTCAACTTGAGCTCTTCCTTGACCTTTCTTGTGCTTTGCTATATGATGGGTTAGATGATTAGTGCCATTTCTCCAATGGGCAGACAAGATTTGTTTGCATATTGAACATGTGGCTTTGATATCAATGATCGTCCCTTTGGCATCTTTAATCTCCTTTCTTTCATAGAACTCTCAAATTGCGGATCGTGTGCGCTTCGATGGAGGTGTTGGATCATCACCGGCGACGGTTGAAGCAACTTCCGGGGGAGAAGGAAGAACTTTATCTTGATCACATTCTTCTCTTTCAATTTCGATCACATCCTCAAGATTGTTATCTAGGATGGAGGAAGAAGCCATGGGAAAAAGAGAAGAGAAAATATTGAGCTAGAGAATAAGGAGCTTGAAAATGAGAGAGTTTGATGAAAAATTGATTGAAAGAGTTGGTGAAAATGAGATCAAAATGCTCATTTATATAGAAGTTGGGTTGGAGATGAAATAAAAAAAAATATAAGAAACCATCAGAACGGTCACATTTTTTCTTAAAAAAATTATTCTATTTTTAATTTTTTTCAAATATAAGAAACCATCAAAGATATTTTTTTCTTAAAAAAAAATAACGAAAAAAGAGGAGTGTGACCGTTTGAGACTCAGGTGTCTCAAACGGTAACCTGACTCACAGGTCACATTTGCAATGTGACGGTTTGAGAGCAGGTCTCAAACGGTCAAAATTGAAATGTGACCGTTTGAGAGCTCAGTCAAACGGTCACACCCATGCTCATGAGCTTCAGCTCTGAAGGCCGATCAATTCTTTGGTTTAAAACCCAGATCGGGCCGGGCCGGACCGGGTTTTAGACTAATGGGCCCTGGTCCGGCCCTGAACCCGGATCAGCTCGGTCCAGCAGGGCCAACACCCGGGCCAGACCGGGCTACGGCCCTAACGGGTCCGGGCTACGGCCCTAACGGGTCCAGGCCGGACCCGTACCGGGCCGGGCCATTTGGGCTTTTTGGACACCCCTAGCTAGGGCATCCTCCTTCAGCCATCCGATCATCCTTCTCTCAAGTTCCAATCAAACAGCGGTGATTAACTTGACCCGATTAGCATGTAATTGATCCAAATTTGTCTCAATTAGTCTTGTATGAATCATAATACAAATCAAATTAATTTCAAAATTAAATCAACAAAATTGCCAATAAATATGGAATCTAGACATGATTCCTTACAATATGAATGACCGATTATTTACTGATTGACACTTTAGTAGCCCAACTGAGTTGGTCGATCAAGTGTCTAATGTGCAAGGGAAAAGTTATCGCCCAAGATGCAGAAAGAAACTATCGACCAAGGTATAGAGAAGTTGTCGACCAAAATAAAGAGAAGTCACCAACCAAAGCACAAATGTATCGATCAGAGTATAACATGGCGATAGTAGAAGAACCATCGGCCAAGCATGATAGCGATCGACTAAGTCTCAACGTGGACGAATCAACGGGAACATCAGAGATCATGAGACACGTGGCTAACCAAGAGTTAAAGCAGGAGGATAGAGAAGATCGCGCTAAGTGGGAATTACCAGACAATTATGTAACTAATGTATAAATAGTCTTCTATTCCCCACTATAATCTCTTTTGCAAACTAATCACAGAGCCTACCCGCTTGAAGTTTCTTTGCGATGTTTCTTAGTTGTTCTACTGTTCCTGTAAGTTGATTTTATTAATGAAAGTACTACTTTATATGTTATCAATTTTCTTACAATGTAATTTAGCTTGATGATTTAGATGATAACAGTAGATTAGTTTAAGGAATGGATAAGTTTAAATTAATGTTCTTTACTGTTCATCTTAGTATAGTTTAAGTTTTAGATAATCTAAAGCAGATTTAAACTTGATTTTCTAGTAACTTAGTTAAGGTTTGATTTACTGCTTTCTAGGTTTAATATAATAATTTAGTTGTTTTAAGATTATCTTTAATTGCTTTTTAGGTAATTAATATTTTTTAGATAGATTTATCAATTTGGCAGATTAACTTAGAAATAATTTAAACTTATTATTAGATAATTGTATTAATTCAATTTGATTGCATTTCTAATCAATTTGATATCTCTGTTCGAACTGAGTTCGAAGGAGTTGAACCTTAACACGTCCCTGATTTTGACATTTTGACTAGTTTGATCTTTACCGGTTTAAAGCAAGATTTCCAACCATTGAAAACTGTAATCCAATCACAACTTAAGACTTGCGGTTAGATATGTGATGTTATATACATAAACTTGTCCATCCAACTCCAAGGCCTGAGGCCATCCTAATAACTTTGGAATATGCCCTGCCGGACCGAGAAAATCAGCTGGGCCGACCTTGCTTGCAGACCCAACCTAGGCTCCTCTTCAAAAGTTGAGAAGACTGCCAGACTTTACAAAGATGTGCAATAGAGTTTATATTTCAAACAATTAAAATATGTGAGTCTGCTTGCAGAAAGTGGGCGAGAAAGATAGTTTCCGAAGCTCCATGTAAATATGTAATGGTGTTTGGTGCAAGAAATTAGAATAAAAATTAGCAACTCTACATGTTTAATTAGTCTTAATGAATATATGAGTCATAGGACATAAGACATCTAATAAATGCATGTTTGGTGTCGGGTTAAGGGGGATAACCCCCCTTATCCTCTCATTATTCTCACACATATTCTCAAACATCAAAAGTAATCATTATTATTTTATTCGTATTCCACCTAACACCACCACTCTATTTTTTCCTTTCCCCATTTCTTAATCCCATTTTTTTAACCATATTCCCCCTTAACTTCATTTTTTCTAAATCCATAACAAATAGCTTAGTAACCCACACCTTAATCTCTTTTTTAAAGCATACAATTCCTCAGAGTTTGGATTAGTTAGGAAGCTTTTTTTTTATATTCGAACACTTTCCAAGTTCTACAATCCAATTAAAATACGAAATCCATGCATGCCAACCTATTAAGCATCTTTCCATGATCTCCTTAAAAGCACCCAAATAGGAAAAGGTGTAACCCTTTGCTTCTCGGAGCTGTTAACTATAAAAATAACCTTAATTAGAAGTTTAGGAGAAGAGGTTATAGGCGTCTCAGCCTCTCAGGTGAATATTGTTAATGGGTTTTTTTGTAAAGCTAAAGTTAAAAGTATAATTACACAACCAATTAGTTTATCCAGAGTGCCAAACCACTGGACCTGATCATGGACCAAAAGGCCTCGAAAGAGCCTTACGCTCATAAGCGGGCTTGTTCACAATTTTAGGCCCAAATTTTGTCCCCGGTTTGGGCCTGGGAAAATTACAAGCTAGATACCCCAAGCCAGGCCGGGCCAGACTTGGACATGAGAGTTTATTGTTAATTATAGATGAGAATATCGGTCGGAGTACGGATTTTATCAGGCCTCCAAATTACCCAACCAACATTTCTTCTTTAATGAGCTTTCCTTTCGCTCAAAAGATAACATCTCAATGAACGATTTAGAACTTGGAAGAATAATTTCATAGCCCAAATTGGAAATGTGATAAGGTTTAAGTCCAATTTTAAGCTCCATTTTGCTTGGGAGGGTTAATTGCTCATCCTTTCTGGACTTTAAACTATATAGCATTCATATAGGTTAGATTAGATTCATCAGGTCTAATTTTTCCTCAGATCTGATTCTTAAAATCCACGTCTTTGGTTGGCTCTCACATTTCCTAAACAAAATCCATCTGATGTGATGTGAAATTTCCTCTTAAAAACCCGCAATTTCTGTAGATTTTTTTTTAGGGAAAATAGAAAATTCTACAGAAATTAATCTCCACTTGATTCTTATAGTATAGTTGAAATAAATGATGAAGTCACCATTCATGACCGACTTAAGCTTTTGAAATCATTAATAATTTGATCCAGATGTGATTTTTCCCCCTCCTCTACTTAAGTTTTTGGGTAAAATTGCTGATGAAATATATTCTTTGTATTGTATATATATATGCTAAGAGGACAGGGATAGATAGAAGGAGAAATTTTGAGGGAAGCAATGCTCTCTACTACTCATCTGCTTCCTTTCTCATTGATCGGCCAACCTATGTATAGGCACTTGAGTACAGAACCAGACAAAAGAGAGTGAAAAATTTCTACCCTCATCAATGCATTAGGTAATGGTCATTCATACATATATAGCATGTGATTCACAACACTCCCCCTTGAATGACCATTAGTACAAGAATGTACCTTGTTAAAAACCTTACTAAGGAAAAACTTGGAAAGAGTGCACTGTTCTTTCAGAGAGATATTAGGTTATCATAACTGCCTCGTTAAAACCTTGTCAAGGAAAAATCTAGTGGGAAAAAACCTTAACGAAGGAAAAAGAGTACAGTATCTGAATACCTTCTGAGATCATGACTCCCCCTCATGAAGATATAAGATGAGCTTAATTGCTTAGATCTTTGAGATGGCGCATACCGATCTCATGTACTAGCTTTCTGAATGTAGTCGTCGGTAATGCCTTTGTAAATAAATCGGCAAAGTTGTCACTAGAGCGTATCTGCTGGACATTAATATCGCCGTTCTTTTGGAGCTCATGCGTGTAGAAGAATTTTGGAGATATATGCTTGGTCCTATCGCCTTTGATATATCCACCTCTGATCTGAGCGATGCAAGCTGCATTATCTTCATATAATACCGTCGGGGTATTCTTGATTGAAGATAACCCACAAGTATCTTGAATATATTGTATCATACTTCTTAGCCAGATACATTCTCGACTTGCTTCATGAATGGCAAGTATCTCAGCATGATTTGAATAGGTGGCGGTTAGTGTCTGCTTCATAGATCGCCAAGATATAGCAGTGTTACCATAGAGAAATATATACCCGGTTTGTGACTTGGCCCTATGTGGATCAGAAAGATAACTAGCATCTGCATAGCCAACTAATTGTGGCCTCGAATTATTTGAGAAAAATAGTCCGAGATCTGTAGTTCCACGAAGATAGCGTAATATATGCTTGATCCCATTCCAGTGCCTTCGGGTCGGTGCAGAACTGAATCTTGCTAATAAATTGACTGCAAAGGCTATATCGAGCCGCGTGTAATTTGCAAGATACATAAGAGCTCCAATTGCACTAAGATATGGTACTTCAGGACCAAGAAGCTCTTCACCATCTTCTTGAGGGCGAAAAGGGTCTTTCTTCACATCAAGAGATCGGACAACCATTGGAGAACTCAATGGATGGGTTTTGTTCATATAGAATTGCCTCAAGACCTTTTTTGTATATGTTGTTTGGTGAACCAATATTTCACTTGGAAGGTGTTCGATCTGCAAGCCGAGACAAAATCTTGTCCTTCCAAGATCCTTCATTTCAAATTCTTTCTTCAGATAGTCAAATGCCTTTATGAGCTCTTCTGGAGTCCCAATTAGATTCAGGTCATCTACATATACTGTAATAATAGCAAATCCAGAGGCTGCTTTCTTGATGAATACACATGGACTAACTAAGTTATTCACATATCCTTCTTTTAGAAGATACTCACTGAGCCGATTGTACCACATCTGGCCAGATTGTTTTAACCCGTACAAAGATCTTTGAAGTTTGATAGAATACAGATCCCGGGATTTATTTGCTTCAGGCAATTTAAGTCCTTCAGGGACTTTCATATAAATGTCACTATCTAGTGACCCATATAAGTATGCCGTGACTACGTCCATTAGATGCATATCTAGTCTTTCTAAGACTGCTAAACCAATCAAGAAGCGAAAGGTTATTGCATCAATGACAGGAGAGTATGTCTCCTCATAGTCTATACCAGGTTTCTGTGAGAAACCTTGTGCTACAAGCCGTGCTTTATATCGCACTATTTCATTTTTCTCATTTCTCTTGCGCACAAATACCCATTTGTATCCCACTGGTTTGACATCTTCTGGTGTCTGGACTATAGGTCCAAAAACACTTCGTTTAGCCAGCGAGTCTAATTCAGCTTGAATAGCTTCTTTCCATTTTGGCCAATCAACTCTACGTCGACACTCTTCGACGGATTTTGGCTCAAGCTCTTCATTACTTCTGGTAATGTCAAGAGCAACCGCATATGCAAATAAGTTGTCAACAACAGTTTCATTTCTATTTCACTTTTTCTCAGTGTGCACACAATTTATTGAGATTTCATGATTTCAGATATCTTGACCTCTTCAGGAGGTGCCTGAACCTCTTCGGGAGGTGTTTGAACCTCTTCAGGAGGTGTCTTTTCGAATCGCATTATATTTGGAATACAAACCTCAGGTTTGTTAATCTCTTCAGGAATATCAACTTTATGGTCAGTTTGTCCATGTGTCTTTCTTTTCCTTGGGACCTTATCCTTGGCGCCAATAGGTCTCCCACGCTTCTTGCGTGCTTTAGATTCACATGCTTTAAGATCATCAGATTGCTCTTCAGGAACATTAATCCGAGCTGGAGCATTTGCAGCTGGAATATGTGATTTCATCACTCGATGTGAATCAGTAAATTGTGAATCAGTAAATGCATCAGGCATCTGATTCGCAATCTTCTGCAAATGTATAATTTTCTGAACTTCGAGTTCAGTTTGACTTGTTCTAGGATCAAGATGGGACAACGTCGAATTGTTCCATACAATTTCATTTTGAGCTTCTGGCTTCTTCTTGTCTCCCCCTAATGGTGGGAAAACTGACTCATCAAAGTGACAGTCAACAACACGTGCTCTAAACAAATCTCCTGTTAAAGGCTCTAGATACCTAATGATAGAAGGAGAATCAAAACCAACGTAGATACCCAGTCGACGTTGAGGACCCATCTTGGTTTTCTGAGGTGGAGGAATTGACACATAGACAGCACATCCAAAAATTCTTAAGTGAGAAATACTTGGTTGTTGGCCAAAAACAAGTTGTACCGGTGAAAATTTACGATATGCAGATGGCCTGACTCGGATCAAAGATGCTGCATGTAATACAGCATGTCCCCAAGCTGATACAGGTAATTTGGACTTCATAAGCAATGGTCTAGCTATCAGTTGGATACGTTTAATAAGTGATTCTGCTAGGCCATTTTGAGTATGTGTATGTGCAACAGGATGTTCCACATTTATCCCAACTGATATACAATAATCTAAAAATGCTTGAGATGTAAACTCACCAGCATTATCAAGACGAATTGTCTTGATGGGATAGTCTTGGGACTGAGCTCGTAACCGAATGATCTGGCCTAAAAGTTTAGCAAAAGCAATGTTACGAGTGGATAGAAGACATACATGTGACCATCGTGTGGATGCATCTATTAAGACCATGAAGTATCGAAATGGTCCACTTGAGGGATGAATGGGTCCACATATATCACCTTGAATTCTCTCCAAAAAACTTGAGGATTCAGAGGTGACCTTAGAGGGGGATGGTCTTACTATTAGTTTTCCTTGAGAGCAAGAAGCACATGAATATTCACTGGCCAAAAGAATCTTCTGGTTCTTAAGGCTATGCCCATGAGAATTTTCAATGATTCGACGCATCATCATCGAGCCAGGATGACCAAGTCGATCATGCCAAAGCATAAACTCCTTTGGATTAGACCACTTCCGGTGCGTCACAGTATGTGATTCTATTGGTCTTATTTTCGTATGATATAGACCAGAAGAAAAGGTAGGAAGTTTCTCAAGCACATGCTTATGGCATGAAACTGTAAGTGTGATGCACAAATACTCTACACCAGTTTCATTCGTCGTTTCCATATGATATCCATTACGACGTAAATCCTTGAAACTGAGTAGATTTCTTCTGGATCTAGTGGAGTATAGTGCATCATCAATAGATAGTTTTGTTCCTCTAGGCAAAACTATGGTGGCTCTTCCGGAGCCTTCAATCAAGTCTGCTGGACCTGATATTGTATTAACATTTGATTCTTTCAACGTTAACTGTGAGAAGTACTTACGATCTCGAAGGATCGTGTTTGTTGTTGCACTATCTGCAAGACATGCATCGCCATCCATCTGAGAAACAATTAGAGCAATATATGCATTCATAGGATATGCATAAACTTTAAAACATTCAAGGATACATAGTAAAACAGCAGTACATACTGGTAGATAAAAACATGATACATGAATCTAGTTAGTATCCATCCATTCCTCAGATCCTACGAGGAAGTCCGATACATCCAGAGATGTACCAACCATGGGGGCTTCAGAAAATAGGATATCAACCATGCCATCGAAATCTGTAAAATTTGTTTCAACACATTTTTTCTTTCCTCTTGCTGTGTGCTGCTCCACAACATGCTTTGGCGCACGACAGTTGCGAGACCAGTGCCCTTTTCCTCCACATCGGTAGCATTCATCATCATTTTTCCTAGAGGCTCCACCTTCAAATTCTTTTCTCTTTTTATTTCCTACTTGATCATTTTTAGGGAGGGGTTGAGAGGCATTGTATCCTTCACGATAATAATGAAACCTATCATTACCTCGAGCACGACCACGCCCTCGCCCTCGTCCACGAGCACGTCCACGCCCGTGGTGGTGTCTATGATGGGTATTAGCATTCGCTTCAGGGAATGGTATAGATCCAGAGGGACGAGACTCGTGGTTTTTCAGTAGGATCTCATTATGTTTCTCAGCTCTTAATAATGCATCAATTAACTCAGAGTATTTTTGAAATCCATGTTGCCTATATTGTTGCTGCAGGATAATGTTAGATGCATGAAAGGTAGAATAAGTTTTTTCAAGCTTATCTTGATCAGTGATAGTTTCCCCACAAAGCTCTAATCGGGAAGTAATTCTATGTAAAGCAGAGTTATATTCACTAATACTCTTAAAATCTTGCAACCTCAAGTGAATCCAATCATAACAGGCACTTGATAAGATAATGGTTCTAAGGTGGTCGAATCTATCTTTTAAGTTGTTCCAAAGGATGAAAGGTCCTCTATTGTAAGATACTCATTTTTTAGGTCCTCATTAAGATGATGTCGTAGGAAGATTAAGGCACTGGCTCGTTCACTGATTGTGGCAGAATTCCCCTCTTGAATTGTGTGTCCCAAATTTCTTGCATTTAGATGTAGTTTAGCATCTAATGCCCATGACATATACTGACTGCCGGTAATGTCGAGGACCAAGAAATCATGCTTCACAATATTTGCCATAATGCTGTTTAAGGAAATAAATGAATATGCCAAAAATCAATTTAAGGAAAAGAAATAGTAATAAAAAAAAAAATTGTTTTTTTTTGTTTTTTTTTTTTTTGGCCCCGGTTTTTTGGCGAATCGGTAACGATCCGGATTCGAACCGTGGGCGCTTCATTCCATAAGTCCGAGCAACCGTATTGACCACTCGGGTGGCCCCGAAGGACCGATAATATCTTGCATTAAAATGTACATATAATGAATGACTGATATGAACTGCATATATCAAAGCATTAAGCAAATAATAAAAATTAATACTGAAAAATAATTCGTACTTCAGGTGCGAGATTATGTGCTTCAGGCACAATATAGTGTTTTGCACTTCGGGTGCAAATTAAGTGCGTGCTTCAGGCACTGTTGTAGTAACTTGTGCTTCATGCACCAAGTTGTGTGCTTCAGGCACTCTCTTAATTTGTACTTCGGGTACATCAAATTTTGTACTTCTGGTACAATTATTTTACCCTGTGTGCTTCAGGCATCACAATAGTTTATAGCTTGTACTTCAGGTACAACTATATGCTTCAAACACTGTATAACCTAGGTTAGGATGAAAATAGCTAGTATAATTACAAAGCAATGTCAGTAAGATATACCTGACTGGTTCTCTCCTTTCCTCTACGTGGTAGAGTCTCGTGCTGATAACGTATTGTATATATATGCTAAGAAGCAAACATACACCTCACTACTAATACTTAAGAGGAGAGGGATAGATAGAAGGAGAAATTTTGAGAGAAGCAATGCTCTCTACTACTCATCTGCTTCCTTTCTCATTGATCGGCCAACTTATTTATAGGCACTTGAGTACAGAATCAGACAAAAGAGAGTGAAAAATTTCTACTCTCATCAATGCATTAGGTAATGGTCATTCATACTTGTATAGCATGTGATTCACGACACTTTGGAATATTTTAGAAATGAATCAGCGTCACTTCTCCAAAAAGGTTGGAATATTTATTGTCTCCACGAAGTGCAGCATGCCACACCTATCTTTAAAATAAAAAAAGAATTCTAGAGTCACAAAAATTCTACAAAATAATAAGGCAATTTATTTTTCGATATCGTATAGTTTAATATAATGACAGTTTACTACCCTATAGTTTTGAAAATGATTAAATACATTTTTGGCCCCTGTAGTTTCAGGATAATGTTTATGTGGTCCTTATAGTTCTCATTTGGCCAATTTTGTCTCTATAGTTTTCAATTTTTGTCAATCCAGGCCTCATCCTCGACTGTCGTTAGAAGAGCCAACAGTGCCATTGGTCAACTCATCAACGTGTACGGTCATCGCCAGCCCCACAACAACGTTGATCAACCCCTCGCTGCCAGCTCCACCGTCACCTGGGTCAATGTCTAAGTGCAATTTAGAAAATGTGGTGCACTTATATATTTATGTGGTGCATTTAAAATCACTCATGCTGAAACTACAAGGACCAAAAACGTATTTAATCCTTTTGAAAATGTAACTTGCGACGCCAGTGGATCACTTGTCGAATTTCCACCGGTTTTGTCTGTCGCCGCGGTCCCGCCTGCCTCATCGCCGCCGCCCAGCACCCTCTCAGGATCCTAAATACGAGGGAACCTCCACGCGGACGTTTCGCCCGCAACAACCCGGCACGTGAGTAGTATAATCAAAACTGCCCTTCTCGAGGGACTCCAGTTAAGGATTGGGTGAAGTTTTGAACCCAATGATGGCCCACCATGGAAGATGTGACCTAATCACAACTTATGACCTGCACTTAGAAATTTTATGCTATATGCATAAACTTGCCCTCCAACCCCCAGGCTTGAGCCCATCCTAACAACTTTGGACAACGGCCGAAAAAATCTGAGAAAAGTTTGGGTTAAGGATCAGCTGGGCCGAGCTTGCTAGAAGGCCAACATAGGCTCCTCTTCAAAACATGAGCGGGCTTTTTATCTGAATCACTTATAAAGTATCTGGGTCTCTTCTCTTGTTAATCACAAATAAATCTCTTGGAACTTTCATATCTACCTAATTATCCTACAAATATATCCCCTCACTTCTTTAAACAATTCAGAAAAATGTCCCGTAGCATTCCCCATGGCATCATCTAAGCTTGCATATGGCGACATTCCGCTGAAGAAAACTCCGATCCAAAAGAATATTGCTGGCATGATGACCAAACCATTACCCGGAGAAGTACAAGAACTACATGAATTAGCTGACATACAACAGTGGTAATTGATGAAAACGTCAAGGGATAGGGGTTATAATTATAATTTATAGAGAATCCAAGATTCAAGTACGGAGGGGGGGTTGGTTGATGTTTGACCCAAATTGAAGACCCTTTCCATTAGTTTAGGCTCTGTTTTTGTACATTTTTTGCACAATCTCACTACATGAATTAGCCAACAGTGCCATTAGTTTAGGCCCTTTCCATAAGAATTGAAGACCCAAAATAAGCAATGATTAAATACACTTTTTCTCTCATTCACTTAATCTTGTAGTCGATTTTATTCGACGACTTAGCTTCGGCTTAATTGTGCAAAAAAAAAGGCTCTGTTTTTGTACGCAGTATGAATCAAATTTGGGCTCACTATTCTCTCCCTCTCTCTCTATCAATGCTTATTTTGCATGAGGCTTGGTGGGGCCTGTTGAGGGTTTTAGGTTTTGCTGGATTCCAAAAGAGGGTATATGAATGAGAGAAAAAGTGAGGCAGCAGCATCATAGTTCTGAAACAGAGAGAAAAATAGAGAGAGAGAGAGAGAGAGAGAGAGAGAGAGAGAGAGGCAAGAGAGAGAAAATAGAAGGAAGTATTTTGAGAGATAAAACTCGGCGTTCTTCCAAGCAAGTTTGTAACTCCTATCATAGTGAATTTCTCTACTGTGTTCTCTCAGTCAGTCAATGCACGAGATTTGTCTTCAAACCACATAAATCTTTTCTCATCTTCTTGATTTGTTTTCTCACCTATTTTTGGCTTTGCTTCTCTCCTCTGTCTTGGTATCCTGCATAAATCGGTTGAGGGCTTGTAAATAGTGATCTAAATTGAGATCCGATGCTTCTATGTCAATACTATTTTCTTAAAATATCTTGAGAGAAAGAGAGACTAAACACTACTCAAGTAATGTTCAGCAAAAGATTACTCAGTTTTTAACCATTAATTTATCCCAAGATGTGAATTCTAACTACATTGTTATGAAAAAAATAGTTTTTTTTTCTAATATCGAAGAATGGCCATCCAAAAAATATTAGAATCACATGTTGAGACAAGCCCGGCGTTATAAAATAGATTTAGGAGCTCTAAAATCAGCATCAAAGAACCTGTTTCAAGCTAAGCTGGTGACCCATCTTTATCCGATATCTCATAGTCAAAGCTCAAGAAATTTCTCCGCACCAAAACAATAGCATTTACTTTTTTTTGCACTTCCGTTGACTAAAATGTCCTCGACCGCATCTTTATTCTATTTCTATGCTACTTTTCTATTTTTTTTCTTTGTCATCAGACTCATCACCGATCATCTTTGCACTTCCGTTGACTAAAAGATTTGTGTATAGAGGTAGAGAGAGATGTGCACAATCAAAGACAATATATCTATATCTCTCTCTTCGTCTCTCTCTTTCAGTAACTATATACAGAGGTAGAGAGAGATGGCTTTCCATGGCTCAGGTGAGCCCAAGAAGCCCGGGGAGGAGGAGGAGGCAGCGGCGGCGGCCTTGGCTGGTCCGCCACCGGAGGGGAGGGGGAGGGGCACATGGAAACACGCGGCGTTCCATGTGGCAACCACCATCGCCACACCGGCTGCTTACGCGCCACTGCCTCGCGCCATGGCCTCTCTCGGATGGCCCCTTGGTGTGTATTCTATTCTTATACGTCTTTCCCTTGTCTCCCCCTCTCCTCTCTTCGTCACCGCACTGGTTCTATCGAGTAGAAATCTATCATAGATACCATGGTGGAGTTCGGTTTCCATTGGAATCGGGTCAACTCAGCTTGTGTCCCAGGCTTGGCTAGGCTCGAAAGCTCAGCTCAGCTCAGCTTGGAGGCTCTCGATTCTCCAATCGAACTTGAACCTAATGTATACTGTTACGAGCTGAGTTTGAGCTTGAACTCGAGCCTAACTGGCTTTGTCAAGAACCACAACAGCTTTTACCCGTAATCAGTTACGCCTACACAAAGTGATTTCTCTCCAATTTCTACATCTGATTTTATAAACCATAATATGCTTTGTAATTATTGCTCTTTGAGCTGAAAATTCTTCGATTCTTTCCGATTAATACAAAATAATCAAACTATTTTCACATTTATTCAGGTGTTTGCAGTTTAGTCGGCGCAACATTTTCCACATGGTATTCCAGCTTAGTGATTGCTTCACTATGGGGATGGAATGGAGAGAAACATACCACTTATCGTCACCTTGCAAAGAGTTTATTTGGTTAGTACTCTATTGCGGACTCTAAACAAAGTTTTTAAATCCTTCACAATATTCAGCAAACAAAGAAAAACTACTTCCATTGTAATTAAGTTGAAGAAAGAATTACAATGCCGGACGGCACTGTGTACCAGTAATTCACTGGCACAATAGATATACTCTGCACGGGGTCCATGCCTAGTATATTTCCACCCTCTTCTGGTTATCACACCGAGCAGTTGGAGCCGGGTATGACACGTACCACCGGCACAGTAATCCTTGAGGCAGAACAAGACTACATTCTTGTGCTTGTGTTGTAAAGAGTAATGTTTTTCTTCTGCTCTTGGAAGGGTCCTGGGGTTACTGGTCAATTGTAACCTTTCAGCAGGTGGCTGCTCTTGGCAATAACATTGCCATCCACATTGCAGCTGGAAGCAGCCTAAAGGTTAGGATATATGTGCTTATCATGAAATGCAGTATTTGAGTATAAAAGTTTTACCAAGTCTTAGCTGTGTCTAATCTTTTGCAGGCAATTTACAAGTACTATAACAGCAACGGCTCCTTAACAGTGCAGCAGTTCGTTGTTTTCTTTGGGATCTTCGAACTAGCTCTATCACAACTCCCAGATATCCACTCACTAAGATGGGTGAATGCGGCATGCACATTCAGCACCATAGGCTTTGCTGGCACATCCATTGGCGTGACCATTTACGATGGTATGTTTCAGCTTTGATCTGTTCTTGTTTATGAACACATTACTGTAAAAATCTTCGAACTTCAGCCATTTACAGTTAGCCTCAGAATTCTTTGGGATTCAAAATTTCATTAACTTTGCTAGTTTAACTCTCTATGGCAAAGCTTCCTAAAATATTCCTAGTTTTCCAGCTTTCCAGTTTTCTCCTCATGTCCATGTGGCTAGTGAAATTCTCTCTGAAGACATGAAAAGTAGTCATGTTTTTGGGGGGTTTTTCTTTTGCCTTTGTTGTTCATATTGTAACTTATAATTCATTTCATAATGTCTCAAAGACTCAAACTCAAACATCCCATTAAACTTTCTCAATTGCATATTGGATTTATCTGAATAACCATAAGCATAATCACCTAAATTGCCTCATAATATAAGCAAAGCTTACTTTGAACAAGTTTCATTCTCAGATACTAGCATTCTTAGTCTTTCTTTCTGATTGAAATCACAGATATTTCCTTACTCTTGCAGGCCTGAAGATTGATAGGAAGTTAATTGACTACAGGTTGCAGGGAAGCCCTTCCATGAAGACCTTCACGGCTTTTAATGCTCTGGGAACTATTGCTTTCTCATTTGGAGATGCAATGCTTCCAGAAATACAGGTAGAATTACTCGGGCTGATAAAGCTCAAAGCATCCATATTATTACTGTTCTAAGTGTCATAGAATGACAAAGGGTTTACAGGAAGAAAGAGTACTGTATGTCACAAGAAAGCCCTAATAGACAGAAAAATATCATATGTTTTTTTAAATATCATCCGATTCTCATCTTATATTTCGACAACTTCTGTCTGACAGATGACAGGAATATCATGCTAGGTAAAACAAAACAAAAAAAACCAGGTTAAGATACATGCTACAGATGTGTCTCAGATAGTGCTTTATGAAGAACTCAATTAGAACAATTGCGCCTTTAACATGCCCAGCATGGGTTGATACAAAATAAACGTACTTGAAATTGTAATGCAGAGAAAAAACAAATGTACATCCAATGTAACATGAAAGAAATCCTTTGTTACTCTCTTATAAAATTCATTGAACTTCTTACAAACTATCATCAGCAAAAATTTATTTGATGTTCCGTAAAGAACACATGAAATCAGGTATCAGGAATAGCTTGATACAATTCCATGATTTCCTTATCAGAGTACCATAAAGGATCCTGCAAAAAAGAACATGTACAAAGGTGTATCGGCGGCATACAGTGTCATTGTAATCTCCTACTGGGTACTAGCTTTCACTGGCTACTGGGCATTTGGATCAGGTGTGCAGCCCTACATTTTGTCTTCCCTCACTGATCCACAGTGGACCATTGTCATGGCAAATATATTTGCGGTAATTCAGATATCAGGATGCTTTCAGGTACTAATTTATCTCCCTCGAGCCATGTTTCATCGTATACTTAATTGAAAGCCACATGTTTTATTGATATGAATAATAAAGGTGCTTTTATTTCCGAGATTACTACAGAGTAAGATGTGAAGTTCAGAAAATAATTTGCAAAGTGTTCATCATACTTGTGAAAACTTTCTATTGTTCATATGTTTTCAGCATCCTTCAAATAAAGATTTCTACTTTATTCTCCAAAATCCAAATTTCCCAAAATAAATCATCAGTTGTCACCGCATTATGTACTTTAGGTATTTGGTGATGTTTTCAGAATCTCAATACAATAATTCTTATCTCTTCCAATCTGATGCTGAAATAAGAACGGACCTGATTTCGAATGCTACTCTCAGATTTATTGCAGACCAACATATGCATATTTCGAGGAAATATTGCAGAAGAATAGTACAACTTACAGCCTGCACATTTTGTGGAGATTTGCCTTTACCACAACCTACATGGCTCTCATTACTCTCACCGCAGCTGCATTGCCTTTCTTCGGGGACTTCGTCGCCATCTGCGGTGCTATCGGCTTCACCCCTTTAGATTTCGTCTTCCCAGCTTTGGCTTTTCTGAAAGCTGGGAAGATGCCCGAGAACCAAAACCTTCGGCTTTTGACACGGATTGCAAACATTGCCGTTGCTACTTTGTTCTCCATAGTTGCAGTCTTGGGTTGCATAGGTGCAGTCAGGTTCATCATGCTGGATGTCAAGACCTACCAACTCTTTCATGATATGTGAGTTTCCATATGCTAGCTTTAGCATTTTAAGCATTAGGCCTTCATGTAGTAGCAAAAAATAGCTATTGAGGCCTTCTGGGGTTATGCTGCACTTACAGAATATAGCATGCTCTCTCTGTAATTGGTGTTCAAAGAGTTGAAATGTATGGGAATCGGATGCTTACACTTTTCCAATACAGAGACATGAACAAAATCATTGCAACCTGAGAACATCAAAGATTATCCTGAAGACAAAACTATCAATTGGTAGTGCATTTATCACCCTTGTGAAGTTCATTCCAATAGTTCTCCAACTATGCAGGAAGGATTAAGAAAGCAGAACACTGTGTGCTTAGTTCCATTCTCCTATGAACCTTCACCAATCTCAACTTGTAGTTGGCTTGGCCCCACTCTTACAGTAAAAGATCATTGTGACTCAATATTTTCACCAAAGGTTGGGATAAAAAAAGTGAACTTTTTTCCACAGGGGCCAAAGGACTTATCATGACCAAAATAATAGAAAACAAAACCAAAAATTCAGACTTTATCTTTATCACAGTGCTAAAGCTTGTACTATCCAATGGCCTCAAGAGAAAACATCAATGATCTCGAGAAGATTGTACCTTACAAAACACTTATCTTTATATATTTTCCTAGCAAAAATGATACTTTACAAGATAAGTAACTATGATTGTTTCTCACCATAATCACATAGCTGGATCCCATAAACAAAGCTCTTCTACCTGTTCTGGAAGAGTGGCTTTCAGTCAGAAGAACTTGTGAATGATTCTGAAATTCCACTACTTCGATTGTGGTACATACTTAGTGATGAGAACTCATCTTGATCATCATCTTCATCAACATCGTTATCAAATTCATCTTCACACAAGTTGCCAATTTCTCCATCTTCATCATCACCTTCACCAAGAGAACTTTCGAAAGTTTCCAAATAAGCCTCATCGCCATCCTCCTAAAGTTAGACAGAAGAGTTTGTTAATATTTGAAAACTAAAACTACAGATCCTCTCAATCTATTTGTGCAAAATATCCCTTCATCTAATCTTGAAAATAACCCAGCATCCTTTCCTCTCTCCAAGTCCTGCAAAAAACACCCTCTACCTCCCATGGACAATCTATCTTCGTACAAATGACCCCTCCTCCCTCGGTTCAGTATTCTAGGACTATCCTCTCCTCTCTCATATGAATAGAACAGAAAGCAAAAAATTATGTACCTCGGTAGCTTCATCTTCAGTTGAATATGCTGAATCCAACTTTGCATATAACTCATCATCACCTTGATCCTTTACAATTTCCATTTGGTCCTACATTGATACAAATCGAACAGAAAAACGGGTGAGAAATGTGTGCTAAAGAAAGAAATAGACTTGCTAGTTACCAGTAATACCACGAACATGAAGGAAATTTTGACCCAAATCATATAAGATGACCAAGCTTGAGAGATCATATACCAGTTCGGATCTTAATTGCTCCACCCTTTTTTGCAAATTGGATATATGATGGTTCAGAGCCTGTTTCAAAAGAATAGCAAATGTCAAAACTCCTAGTCTACAAAATATAGAAGATGCTGATTTTCTTTATCTTCCTGAATCCTACAAAATAAAGACGTTGATTTCCCCTTTATATCTTCCTGATTTCACAGTCTACACAATAAGAAGATGCTGAATTTCCCTTTCTATCTTACTGATATTAACACAGTGCAGCTAAACTTCATCTCAAAGACAAGTAACCACTCCTTTTGAAGCGATTAAGTACCTCGCGTCTCTGAAGCTCTATAGACCTTGCTAAAGCCTTCCTTTTTGTCAAGAGATTCTTGGGTCTCAAAGTAGGAGGCCGTCGGTAGTCCTTTCCACGGTACACAACGATGGCAAAACCCTTGGAGATCTTGTCCACAGAAACTAAAACACCTCCACTTTCCGCTTCCAGAGATAGAGCAATATTCCTAACCTGAGCAAAAGTCTTTGCTTTCACAATGACCTTAACCAGTTCCCGATACTTCCAATGCAAGTGCATGTTCTCCACTGTGCCATCAAAAACTCCTCTTCTTCCTGAATGCCAAATATATGCAGCAAAACAACAAAGGCTAAATAGAAGCCAAAAAATATATGATGAAGACCTATGAAAATGGGTACTTGGACCCTTTGATAAGCATATTTCTTGCTAAAAAGAATTGAAAAAAAGTTCTAAACATTGTCTGCATAAAAAGTAGAAATGTTTATCTAGTAAGCATTTCTGAAATAAATGTCTGGCAGCAAAATATGTAGATACAGAGGCAAGGAGGCAAGTGAAGGTTCTACTCTAATGAACATTTCATATTACCAAGGAGTAGAAAGGCTTTCATCCTCAATCCAAGTTTGCGAAACATGAACCTTTCTTCGTCCGTTATACTTTCTGGGTCTGCACTACGTTCTAATGGCTTCAAAAACTCCTCCACTTTGGCTAGAGCATTTTCAGCTCTCATCAATTTACGTTCAGCCTGTAATTCAAGCACAAGAATCAAACATAGATCTAGGTGAAGTGTAATTTAAATCAGGATTCTCGAACTGAAAAGCTCAAGTTACATGATCAAACTGCTAAAGCATGTTTCTACAAATAGTTTCCTTATGATGAAATGTTCCAATTTGCATGAAAGATATGAAATAAGCTCATTGTGTTAAAACATTAGACACCATAGGCATTTTATAGACTACCGGAAGATGAAACTTTGTTAAAACTTCTTGATAGACACAACCTATGTTAGTTTGTGTGTAAGCATTTGTCTTAGATTCATGGGAAGTCGCAAGTTACAACTAAGCTGGGATAGGATTTTGCAAACAGGTTTGATATGCCATATAGGATTGGTTACACTGTCACCTTTCGTGCCAAGGAGCCTTTGTATCGCTTTTCCTGGTTATGAAAAGAAGATGCCTATATCTACAGAGTCCAATACCACTACAATATATGCTCAAAACTCAGACACTGCTATGCATCTCAGAAAATGCCTTTTGTAATGATCAACAGTGAATTCAAGATACTTACAAGAGAAAGCTTTCTGTCGAGTTTCCTCACGAGGTTTTTATGCCTTGCAACTTCTGCAGCTCTCATCATCTTATCCTCATGGTCATCAGCCAGTTTAGTTCCCCACTTGGCATCAGCTTCCAACGTCTCACCAAGAGTGCCAGCGGCACTAGGCTCTTCAATGATCTCAATAGTAGAAACGACTGAAGAAGAGGCTCTTAGTCGTGCCTGTTCCTCTTCATCTTGCAGGGCTTTTCCTAATCTTTCCCTCTCAAGTAATGCCTCCGTTACTTCTACAGATAAGAAATCCTTCCCTCTATAAAAAACAAGGTAGTCCTTGGTCCTTGAAAGAAGAATGCCCCCTGTCAATTTCTGCAATAAGCAGCAGGATCAAATCATGGTATGTCATTCTCTCAGTAAAGTCCAAGGACTCCAAGCTAAAGAACAAACCTGAAGATTTCAAACCGTAAACTAGGTCCAACGGGGCAACAACAAAATCAACAATGTGATTATAGCAACGAAAAACGAAGCAACAGAACAAGAAAATGGATGCCCTTTGAACGTGATGATATACAAAAATATGATGTTTGGATAAGCTACATGATATGGTGGAGACAAAAGAAAAACTAAACAAACTTTCATTTGAACCAGGATTAAAGGACAAAAAAGACAGTCACAAATTTAAAGCTGTTGGAGGAGAAGTTATTGGGAATATTAAAAGGGTCATTCAATCATCATATGATCTAAGTTATAATTAATTGGTTTCAACAGAGAAACATTGCTAGCACATTAACTAAAATGTCTAAATAGGTTTCTAACAATGATATGGTGAAGACGAAAGAAAAACTCTACAAGCTTTCATTTGAACCAGGATTAAAAGACAAAAATTACAGTCACAAATTTAAAAGTTATTGGAGGAGAAGTCATTGGGAATATTCAAAAGTTCATTCAATCATTATATGATCTACAAGTTGTAATTACTCGGTTTCAACAGAGAAACATTGCAAGCACATTAACTAAAATGTCTAAATAGGTTTCTAACAACTACGAAAGTTACAGGGAGTGCGAAGGAGAAAATCAATAAGACTGACCACCTCAATTTCCAAACTTATGGAAAACATCTCATAGTGAATATCATGCCCTGATCCCGACAACTTAACCTACCCCCACAATCTACTTGATCCAACAACTTGCAAGTTAAAACCTAGCATGGAGGGGATGAAAATTATTCATGCAATCAGATACAATTGGCTTGAACAAAACTCCAGTAGATAAAGCAATTTCTTGAAGCTCTCAAAGAAACAAAAGGAACCAACTCCACTGGATATTATGAACTTGAAGTGTTTTTAGAATCGACAGGAGAGCCAAAAGTTCAAATCTTCCTTCGGAATGTACAAAGAAAACGGAAAGATTTCCGAGCATATTCTCACAGAATATTGCATGTGTACATATAATTGACCATAAATGCAATAGAGATACGAATCAGCAATATATGTTTTCATGTGCAAGGATAAGTTTGCCGTGGTTAAATGGAGAAGAGGCTCCTGGAATTTATGTCATATGGTGGGAATGCGTCTATTATTCAGGGCAAACTATTGGCTAATAATATGGGCGGCTAAAATATTTGCAAGATTGATGACCAAATTATCCTTTGGTGCTATTAGGTTTGGTAGTGACCACAGTCAGCCCAAGAAGACAACCAAAATAGACAGACATTCTTTTTCAGCATCTCGCCAATCTGGATAAGGTGATAAGGGGCCATGAAATACACTATGTTTTTTAAAGAGACAGCATGCAAATGCTCAAAAATGAAAATTCAGCAGGGGTTGCAAAGCAGCATATAACAAATAAGGTCAATTAAGAATTACACCTCTCCTGACTAGATGATCAAACATTTCTAGAACAATAAGTATAAAACTCCAAGAAAGTTTTGTGGTGGAATCCCTATAGTTTACCCTGATATCCTCTGCCATTCTTTCACTGCTGGTAAGCTGTACCCCACGTTTCAAAGCGATCTTTGCAATGGAACTCCTTTCCCACAACTTTACCATAGCCGTAGCTAGCCCTTCATGCTGTCTACTTCTGCCTAGATACGTAACAATAAGCAACACCACGCTAAGGACAGGCACAAAAATATGTAAATTGTGAAGGAGCAAGAATGCTTACCTAATGCAAAATGAGGAGGCAATGTCCTTGCCAGCCGCCGTAGTAATGTACCCTCTTTAAATCCAAGAGTAGATCGCACGCCATAAGGAAGAATTCGAAAAGGAGGTTTGTAACCAGGAACAACAGCTGGAAGCAAATCAGCATCCACAGGTAATGGATCATATCCTGGCCAATCCTCATAGCGTGGACCCAGACCATCTAATAACCTGTCCACCTCAATTTCATACTTGACTTCTGGGGTTGATTCACTGCCACTCTTTTTCTCTGGAATTCTGCGACCTTCTCGAGAATAGTGAGGATATACATCCTGACTACTATCTCGAAGATCTTCAGAAGGCTTATAAGCAGCTTTTCTGAAGGCACTGACACCATTGGTTTGTATACTTTGGTATTGTTTCTTCACTTGCTGAGGAATCTCATGACTGACACCCCTGTATAGAGACATAGAAGTTCCAGACCTCCATATGACCAGTCCTCCTGTTTTTCTCTGGCCATTGTTGGCAACTTATGTCATTAGACTAGCATCGAGCCACTCAAGCTAGTAAAAAATGATTAGTGCAGACGGAAGTACAGACTGATTGAGCTAGAAAAGCATCCAGATATCATAAAGATATGATTATAGTGTTTTATAGTAACCATGAACACAATATCTGAGGCAGAAATTAGTGGTTATCGCAGTGGGACCAAACTACGCTCCCATTATCATGAATTGCAAATATGAGGAACTTCAGTTTTGAATTAGAGTTCTAATGCGTAATAACGACTGCAAATTATGGCATCTATTGTATAACTCTTGAAATCAGTAGAGAAAGTTCAAAAAATTCCAACCTCCACAATCTCATGCATCCTTTTCATGTTAAGTGCCGGAGGGCCCTCACACTTGAGCCTCACGACCTCTTCTGTCTTCCACTTCTCATGTATCAAATCCACAATATCTTTTGTCACTCCCGCGCCGCCAATCTTTGTCTTTGACTTCGTCCGGATCGCCATATGCCGCAATCTCCTAAGCTCCCCTTCCGGAATCGTCAGCTCCGCCAATGACGCCTTGCTTATCTTCTTCCGGGCAGACTCCTCCCTAGCCCTCTCCTTCTCCTTCTCCGCCGCCGGCTTCTCCCATGGGAACCGGGCCTCCTCATGTAAATCCAACGACAACCCACCTCTCGAATCCGGCAAAACCCCATCTTCCGCGTAGAAAATATCCTCCACCGATCCCTTCTCCGGCAAAGGCCGTTCCTTTCGCTCAGTGGAGTCATCAATATACCCAAACTTCTTGAGTTTCTCAACAATCTTCTTCATGGTGCTACTGCCGGTGCTCCGGCTGGTGCCCACCTCGTCGTCGTCGCTGGACAAGCCATTGCGGTAATCCACGACGGCTTGCGGCGTCTTGGGCAGAGCCAGGAAGTTGGGTTTCGTCCAATTCTGGATCCAAGTGGAAAGATGGCGACGATGGCTGCTGGGTTTGGACAGAGGATGAGATTTGGGATGTGGGTTTTCGCGTCGGACGGATTTGATGCGGGAACGGAGAGGTTTGGGTGGCATGGTGGAGTGGAGGAAGAGCTGGAGGCGAGGGGGTTGGAGTTTGGAGAAAGAGTGGAGGGAATCGAAGAGGGCGGTGGAATGGAGGTGGCAGGAGGATACGAGAGCCATGATGGCATGGAGAAAAGAGTGGTCTGCTGGGTGGGAAAGAGAATCAAAGTAGGGCTGGCAATTCGGGTTCAAACCCGACCTTGCCTGACCTGGGATTAGCGGGTTCGGGTTGAGTGGGTATATTGCTACGGATCGAAAACGGGTCAAATCATTTATGATCCGTCAATATTGTGAGTTGGATTGGGTAACTCAGCTGAGTCGTGACCCGTTTAATCACCTAACAGCTAGGATGGCTAGGGTTGAGTCTGGTTATAAATTTATAGAATAAAGTTTTATGTACATGATCACGTGTCACGTGATCGGTAGTGAGTACCGATTAATTGATCTATTAAATCGATAATGAAATACCGATGAATTAATTCAACTAATCGGTACCTCATTACCGATCCGATCATTGACAAATTCAATAGATTTATTAGTGTTTACATCAAATCTAGTAAACTTATTCACTGGTACATCACAATATGATGTTTTAATGGGTAAACACCATTTTAAGATAGTTATGGGAGGTTAGGTATTTTGCATGACACTTTTACCCTTACTTCATATATATTACATATTTGAGGCATCATATATAGTTGTATTCAATTAATGGCAGTTATGAGTTGTTTTATTTCCATTTTTGGTGTGATTCATGCAAATCGGTTTCGATTTGATGACAAATCGGTTTGGATTGGTTTCGATTTGATGACATCATGATTATTTCATTTCTTTTCATGATTATATTAATGAAAAAGAGAGAAAGTGAATACTAAAAAAAGATAAGAGAAGAGAGTACCAGTGAATACATTCATGTATAATTTGCAAACAATGTATGAGCAAATATTACTTTTTTATAAGGATTAATAGAGGTATTCTCTTTTACAAAGAAAATACTGATAGGTATT
>OY986974.1:20990012-21012281 GCA_963920575.1 Narthecium ossifragum
AGGAATTCACGCCCAGGCAGTTTCCCATGGCTCAGGCGCCAGATGAACTGCTTCACACGAGGCCCTACCGGCAACCTTCACAGATTACTCCAGGAAGCATCTTCTCCACTCTCCCTCACCAAACCTTTGAGCTTCATCAAGAGCAAATAAACTGATTTAGAAGTTATGGGACCTGGAGGACCATAGGCCCAACGACAGCTATCCATGCCTTGTCGCACTTCAATCTTCCTCACTTGGTCAGCTAACAAAGGATGAAGACAGGTGCACAACCGGCCTTCATTCCAAACACCCTCATGTAGGAAATGCTTCACCCTTTCTGTAGCCCAATCAACCTCCATATTGATAAATGTAGGTCGTTTATCCAAAGGATCCTCAAGAACCCAAGAATCACTTACAAAGCTGAGTCGGCTATGAATTCCAGGAGTACAAGATAGACCGTTGCGTAGACTATTGGCTGCACAACATAACTGCCGCCAATGCATAGAGCAGGTACGAGGGTCTCTAATAGATGGCAACACCTCAGGCCAACGATATTTAGCTCTAGCCAAACATGTCCAAACATTTAATCGATTATTAAGAAAATTAGACATCCGCTTGACTTTCAACGCGAGCTGCCAAACACGAAAGTTCCGCAAACCCAACCCACCAACCTCTTTAGGCAAACATACCTTGCCCCAGGCCACTACATTCATCCCCGACCGCCGCCCTTGCCAAAGGAAGTCTCGGCAGATCGTCTCCATACTCTGTAACACCCCTATCGGAATATCCGTCGTCGCCATCACAAAAGCTGGGATCGATTGAAGGACCGATTGCACAAGCACGACACGCCCCGGTTCAGAAATGTACCTCCCCTGTCAAGAAAGAACCCAACCGGTCATTTTATCCAGAATCTTCGCAAAATCGGCCCGCCGAGGCTTTTTGATACACAACGGTACACCCAGATAATCCCACACCCCCACAGCTTCGGCAAGGCCCAAGATATGGCAAATTGTAGTCTTCCTGTCGAGATCAACAGTAGGCGAGAAATGAATGCTTGATTTCAAAACATTCATTTCCAATCCAGACAAAGCTCGAAATGAAAGCAACTTCTGTTTAAGCTTTCGGGCTTCCATACAAGTTGCGGCAGTCACAATCATACAATCATCGGCATAAAACAGATGCGAAGAAGGTAAGTCATGTCATCCTTGGTATATTTATAGGTAAAGTAGCTGAGTGTAAATAGTATCAGACCTAAGTACTATCCTAAATGCTTAAGCCAATTTTTGATTTGTGACCAATTTAAGCATATCAGAGCCAACTGGGCTAATCCTGATCACCAAGCATTGATAAAATTAGAGCTCAATTGCTTCCCGAATAAACCAAAAGTACTTATGTTCTTGATGTTTGTTCAATCACAACTCGCTAGGAAATATATACTAAATAACTTATGTGGCGGAAGAATAAGCCTGAATTAGAAGATAAAAGAAGAATGGGTTAATGAAGGAGCATTAAAGAAGCTTAATTTTCTTCTGTTTTTTTTTATTACTTGATCTTAAAGCTGGGAATAACAAGATCCGACTACAATACCACCCAAATCAGGATTCACAGTCAACCGGAAAGGACTGCCCAAAACCATAGCAACAATACTCATAAATATAAACCAACTTACCTTATTTCATCATTCAAGGAGGAAAAACAAACCAAAACACGCCATGGGTCAAGAATCAAAGACACCACCACCTCATAGTGGTGTAAAAATGGGTCGGATTGGTCCTGGCATGGCCCAGCACTCCACATGGGGTGCTTGACTTGACCTGAGATGAAATGAATGGGCCGTGCAATGGAAAGGAGAAGAGAGTTGAATGATTCTCTTTTGGACTGCCGAAATTAGCTTTTGCGACTGTACTTGAGCCTCCATTAGAGACTTCACTGATTCCTTTCTCGAGCGTGAGCGAGTATCCTCTAAATTAGCACGAGTGATTCCCCGACTGTATTTCATATACAATTTTCCCTCCCTTAATATCAATCCAACTATCCAAGTTCCTTTGCATCCCTTTCCTAATTGATCTTCAAATTTACGTATGTCGGCCTTCTACGAACTGGTTAATACAATGCTCACCTCACATGGACGGAATTCATGTAGTAGGGTGTGTTTGGTTGCCCATATCAGCTGTTGCAGTGCACCAACTATTGGACTGTATAGTAGGTAATGTTGAAATAAAGAATCGACCCTCTATTTGGTTGCCTACATTATTTGATGTTGCATCAACTAATCGGGTGTTTGGTTGGCTGATATTTATGAAGCTGATTCTGATATCAACCAATATTCTATTTGGTTTCCAGTTGTAGGATCCGGTGGATTTTTTAATTGTTTGCAACAGCTTTGGCTATTGTTGGGTGATTTTTCTACTCATAAGACCATTTGACCACTGAAAGTCCAAGAGAGGTGAATTGGAACTTTTATGATAATTCGATAAATGAAAACCTAAGTAGAAGGAGTTTATAGCTTGAATGCTTGTTAAATGAAATGAAAAGCTAATAAAACAAGCAAGAATATGATTGTAAATGAGTTAGAAGGATTGCACCGAGTTTTATAGTAGTTCGACCCAATTCTTGATCTACGTCCAGCTCGCTCAATATCCTTCTTAAGGTTCCACTACTTGTAAACTTCTTACAAGCATTTCTCTAAGATTTTGAATGCTTTGTAACCTTACAATCGACTCCAAGCAACTCTTTGATTTCTTACAAAATTCTTCTTCACGCTCGAAAAAGGTTTACAAGGGTTTAGCTCTCAAGTAATAATGAAAAATGAAGACTATGCTTGCCCAAACGCTCTAAAATAATAACAATCCATCATATGTAAGTTTATAACTCAAAACTACTTATACTAGGCCTTCAACCCGTCTAAAAATAGGCTTCAACGGCTTCCTGTATTTTCCCAACAGCTCTATTTTTGACTCTGCGTATGTTGACGGTCGATCCATGCATCGACCGTCACTTCAGCCGTCTAGCTCAAAAAGCAACCTTCATTGTTTACGGTTGATCCACACATCAACCGTCATATCTACCGTCAACTTCTGTGAGGAAATGATGCATTCAGGATCGATGCTTGGATTGACCTTCAATCTTCAACCTTGATCAACAAGGCTCGTAATCGAAGTGGAACTATGTTGCGCGTCGTCGAGGGAGCCGCACCTGCTGTACGCGAAGATAAGGTTGTTGGCGTGGAAGCGATTCCAAGCGAGGTCGGAGACGACGAAGAGGGTGTAGGCATGACGGAGGAGGGAGAGATGATTGGTGGTGTATGCGATGCGGATGCCTGATCTGGTTGACGTTGATGCTAGAGGGCTCACCGACGTTGATGCCGGGGGGAGTGCTCCCTAGCTTCCACGCCTTTGGAGACTGGACGTTGACGACGAAGGAGAGGAGAGGTGGCGGAGTGAAAGGGTTTCGGTGCCCAGGCAGGGGCGGATCTATGAGTGGGATGCACCAGGCTGTAGCCCTGGCAGCCCACATGAAAATTCTCAAAATGTCTATAAATTTAACCCATTTAAATTTAATATAACACATTAAGCCCAACCTAGTCTAATGGCTAGCCCACCAGCCCCCCCAGTCCTGAGTCATAATTAAAAAGAGTTAAAATTAAAAACTAGGTGTTAGTGACATCATCATGCCCAACCAGTCCTCTCAGAGAGTCAAAATTAGTCAAAATTAAAAAGCTAGGTGTTAGTGACATCATCGTACGAACTAGTGTTTGCCTGCTAGGTCTAGTAAATAGGGGGGCAGCCTGCTGGGTCTAGTAGGAGGGCGGCATGCTGGGTCTACTAAATAGGGGGCGGCTGAGGCATTGGGCGACAACGAAATCCGTAATTTGAACGGCTGTCCCGAATTCAATATTGTGTAGGGGTGAAATCCGTAGATCTACGGCCATGCTCTCCCGAATTCAATATTGGGCAGCTATCGGTTGAGGTATTATACACAAATACCTAATTTCTATTTCTCTCTCTCTCATCTCCTTTTCTCAAATTAAATCCCTAATTTTGGATTCCTTGAAATTTTTGAGATCACTATCACATCTCTTCCATGATGCCATCAGTTTCATGTAAGGGATAGGGGGAGATTTGATCTCTTCTTCGTCGAAAGAGAGGTAACATCATTATTTGTATTTCTCTATTTGTGTTTTGGTGATTTTTACATATTTTTGGAGACTGGTGGATTGATTTTGTGTATTTTAATGATGGAATTGATCCCATATGGAATTGACATAGATGAGATAATTGACGAATTCTATGCTCAAAAGAATCGTCGGGGCCAACATTGATAGTGTGAGTTTACACATTTTAATTTATTCACATTTGTTTACTCGTTCATCAAAATGTTTGCTAGGCATATAATTTATTCACATAGTATTTGATTCTTGCAGGACACCCATGGGTTCAAGACTTCAAGTTAATATCGTGGCTTCTGATAGCCCCTTGATTTTATTATTTTGTTTTTCTTAAAAGCAATTTTCTACAACGTACAAGGTAAAGAAAACGACCCTGAAAGGTTAGTAGTTGCATAATTGAGAGATTAGATCCCACTTGTAATTTTTTGTTTTCAAAATTATTTTATGAATTATTTTACTATTCAGAAAAGAATGTGCTTTGAATATTGATAACATTACTTGAGCATTTACTGTTTGGATATAGTCTCTTGTTCTTGTGTAGAGTAACAATAACTGAAACATAGAATCAGATTTTTTGAAATCCATTAGAGATATTACATTAAAATGTGAGCTTGTGATTGGTATAGTTTCCATCATGCAAATCATTAGGATCGTGTTAGCCCATGCGGACTTTAAATCCTAGATCCGCCCTGTGCCCAGGGCTTGGGCGATGGATGAGTGGAGTGCATCACACGATGGTGCATCGCGACATCTCACTGATTCGGGTGCATGGTGCGATGCTGCATCTGGGTAGGTTGTATGGTCCGATGCATCCTAATCAAACAATGGATATGACCCTGATGTTGTATCAGGCGATTCAGCACCGTCTGATTCGCCCAACCAAACAGCACCGCGCGTAATAGTAGCTGCTTACCATCACAGAATCAGCAGCGCACTAGACAATTGATCTTCAAATTTACGTACGTACGTTGGCATTTTGAACTTATGATCTGTGCAAACTATATTCAGTGAGCCACATGATCAGCAACGCACTAGACACTTCATCACAGAATCACAAGGCCCACTGACCCAGCTTGTGGAGGAAGAAGAGAAAGCACAAGGTCTTCACGCAAACCGATCCTTTCTCTCCGCCTTGCAATTGGAATTGGTTCCATTCCTAGTCTCCCACGCAAGATATCATCCTCAGGACCTCAGAAGCAAAGAACCATTGCCCCTCCTCCATTGTTCCATAAATCAGATGGCCCAACGAATCGTCACATCATTCAAGATGGCCTCTGGCACGAGCAGCGACGAGCGCAACCTGCAGCAACTAGAGCAAGAGGTCCATGGCATGATCTCAAAGCTCACTGACAAACTCGCAGCTCTTGGAAAATCCAAGGCCTCGCCAAACACCAGCCAGGAATCCGAAGAAGCTGATAATGGCGTGAGGATCATCACGCTGGCTGGAGGAAACAAAGGAGCCACCATGAGAGCTGCTGGCTTGGATGAACTGGTCGACGCCCAAGGGATTGTCCACGGCGACGACGAGAATCTGAGTGCCTATACGAACAGCAACTATCAGGCCGTCAACAACTCGATCATGCTTGGAGGGAGCTGCGCCGCGGAGGACCCCGGAGTTCACATAGTCATCTCTGAGGACTACGTCGTCCAGGAGTATGCTGAAGAGAAAGATATGCATGCAAAGAAGGACAAGTTAAAGAAGGCTACCTCCTCCAAAGAAGAGCATCCACATGAGGAGCTATTTTAGAGACTATTTAGGTTTACATGGCAAATATTTTCTACCTGAAAAAATATTCTTATTTATGAATAATAAAACTTCTTTAATTTTCATATATACGTAAAAAATAAATATCTGTGCGCATGCACTTCACATATATATATGAATCGATAATCGACCTATCGGTAGCCCACTATCGATAGGTTGGACATGTTTATCAGTAGCCCACTACCAATAGACATGTATTGAATCGGTAGCTATGCAGTGCACATAATCAACACTCATATGTAAAAATCTAAAAATCAAAGCTAATTAGAATAGAATAATATATGTATAAAAGATTTTACGATTAATTTTATATGTTATTTTTTTGGGAATAGAAAATGGTGGGCCATATCACGCATCTTAATGGGTACCCACTAAAATGGTGGATTAATTTTACATGTTATTCCTTCCTCTTTTATATTGCTACTATCTTCACCGTTACTCCTTTATACGAGTATATATATAAGATCGGACCCATTCTAGAGGTATCACTCGATCCTCTGGTCGGCGATCATCTATCGCTTTTAGATCGACGAGAAGTGTCGGCGATCAGAGAGCGATCCATGACGTTTGGAGGTTCCGGAGGATCCAGCGTCGTTGGTGAGAAATTTCTCCCTTCTTCCTGCCCAATCTGGTTGATTAGGGTTTCTTAGAGGGTGTCCTGACTCCTGAGAATTTTTCTCGGACTTCTTGCAAGTATGCTTCGGGTCTTTGATGCGTTTGGTTTGTAATTCCATGTAATCGGTGATAGTTGTGGGAGAGAGAGTCGTTTGGGATTGAGTATATTTGCTTTAATTCCATCTATCATAAAAAGGAAGCCCTTTGCTGTATTAGTTTTATGATGTTAACTATTTTTGCTGAATCGATGCGCGTGATAGATTCGTGAGGCAAAGTTTTATTTTGCGTTCCGAGGGGCCGTTCCATTTGTTGGATTATGCGCTCCAATCTGTTCTTTGGTGGCTTTTTTTTTTTTTAATAGTATGCAAAGGGTGATTTAGGTTGTTTTCTATTTTGGTACATTTGGTTGGTGACGTTCCATGTGAAAATGTGTGTTATTGTAATCAAAACTTTAGTTTTGTCAGTGAGAGGCTATGTTTGTCGTGCTTCAGCTGATAGGCATATAGAAATTGGAGAATGTTGATTGAGCAAATAATCTCTATCTCACAACAGAAGCTCATTCTTGTTTTCATCATGGTATGCCAGCCGATTTCTTCTATGACAAGTGAAAATAGTAGATTCTGTAATCTTGTTCATATAGAAGAAGAGGAGCAGGAACATAAATATTGATTCATTCATGAATTCAATCGAATTCTCATGAATGGTTGATACTGGCTATGTTGCTAGTACTTTTCCACTTTTCCAGAAATAGATAAAACGAAGAGGAGTTATGTAGAAAGGAAACCGAGCATAGTAAGAGTATTCTAGGAAATAGAACTGGAATTTTGGACAGAGGTCTAGTCTAGTAACGTAGTTTTGAACACATCCATGGTGAATAAGGGATTCTTCCCCCGGATTATAAATTGGTTCTTGAGATGAGGAATAATAGGCCGATATGCGTTTATGTCTATGCGTCTGTGTGCATGTGTTTTGTCTGGTCATGCACATGTTTGCTTTCTGGTGCATGCGTGTGTGCGTGAATGCATGTGTGTTGTTTATATCTGTGTATCATATTTACGAGGATTATCACTTTATTGCTGATAGCACTCAATGTTAATGCACATTTATTGAGTTTTTGAGCAAAATTCTACAAAGGAATGTTTCGAGACAACTGAGATCAGCATCATATGGAATACTTCTCTGCTCTCTGTCCTTTGTGAAGATATTTTACGTGAATTACTATTGCACATGTCCTTTAAAATGGTCTGTCCCTTATTGTGGTCCGATTACGTTTTTTGTGCTCAAGAAATTGGCTTTTCTGGTTGAATGCCTAAAACCCTGCTACGAACTGATATCTCGGGGATAGGTTACATGGGAAAAAATATTGACTCTACATCTTATGGACATCAGATTACTAGCCTCTGTGTGCTTTGTGTTGTATCACTGGGAAGTACTAACCAGAGGCCTGTGTGTTTGGCCTGTAAATTGTTTGCATATCTTGTATGTGACAGTTCTTGTATGCCTGGCTAATGCTGCTGGAAATTTTTTTCCTTGCCCTTTTTGCAGTTCCTCGGAACTTTAGGTTGTTAGAAGAACTTGAACGAGGTGAAAAGGGCATTGGAGATGGGACTGTTAGTTACGGTATGGATGATGGAGACGACATCTACATGCGCTCGTGGACCGGCACAATAATTGGTCCACACAACGTAAAAATGATAGGTTTTTTACGATAGCTCTCGTTTATTATTACTTATACAATGTCAATAATGCATTACCAACATGCTCACCTGCAGACTGTTCATGAGGGCCGTATCTATCAGCTCAGGTTATTTTGTGACAAGGATTATCCTGAGAAGCCCCCCAGTATTCGGTTCCATTCAAGGATAAACATGGCTTTTGTCAATCATGAGACAGGAGTGGTACTGAAATCCCCTCCCCCCCCTCCCTCTCTCTCTTTCCCTCCCTCTCTCTCGCTCCCTCCCTCCCTCTAGCCCCCACCCTACCCCCCTCTTTCGTGGGGCGCAGCTGTAGGAGATTAGGCCTCCAAAGCCACCACCACCACCCGCATTCACATTGCGGCCTTGTTTTCTGGGACAAGAAGTCTTTCCCATAAGTTCAGTAGTCTTAACTGCAATTTCATCAAATTAATGCAGGTGGAGCCTCACAAATTTAGCCTCCTGTCACACTGGCAACGGGAGTACACAATGGAAGATATTTTGACAGAGTTGAAGAAGGAAATGGCAGCTCCTTACAACCGGAAACTGGTCCAGCCTCCAGAAGGCACTTTCTTCTAGCCCAGCAGGATTCACTTGTTACAGTCCCTGATGAAGGGCAGTTCTTGTGTCATGTAACGGTCGGATACTACTTTATTATGTGATATTTGGAATTAAAAATTGCTTACCTTAGTAAGCTGATGAAGATGTGCAATTAAGTGCATGAACAGTTGGATATGATAAGGTCTGGTATTGGCTTCTTAGTTCTCACATGTTCTTTGAATTGCTTTACTTGCCTGGCATAAGCTCGGGTTCGCTCTAGAGCGCGTGTTTTCGTTCATGTACAGTGCTTCATCCGGTGCAAGAAATAATGGTCGCTAGTTTTTTCAACTTGTGTTCCATGACTTTGTGAAAAGAATAAAAGCAATGAACATTATGTATTCCTTTTTTAATTTTTATTCTTTATTGTCGACTGCTGCTACAAGGCAATGTTGGATGGTGACATTTCAATGATACAGATGTTGATCAATACAGGGGTTAAAGATGTTGATCTATGCCAATTCTCTTTGGATATGTAGGAAATGTGAGGGTCCCCTACTCTTTGCTAGACTTCAGAACTCTGGTTCATCCCGCACTGAATAGATCCTTAAAGTTAGAGCAAAGCGAGCTGCTTTGCTTCTTATTTCCATGAATAGATCCAAATTTGCAGCTTAAAACACAAATGTTGCAATGGATATCCTGATACTAGGACGCAAGAAATGAACAATTTTTCAAGCAACTTTGATAAGCTAATCTGCACACAAGTTTGAGCAAAGAAAGCTGTTTTACCTCGTGTCATTGAAGCAACCATTTACATTTCACAGTAGTGACTCTGTTTCCCTTCGTTACAAAATCACATCATCTTTACAACTCAAAGCTGCTAACCAAACCAACAGGCCGTTCACCTTTCTCAACACACTGACGAAGATCAAAACCACGATTCCTCCAAATGCTAACTTATAAATCACGCTGCCTTCTGGAATGATCATAAGGTAAACGCAGTCGCTCAAGATAAAAATCCAGCTTATCGCTTCCAAAGTCAGCTTGATCATTAAACTCAGCTTCTCTTCTTCAAGAATCCTGCACACCATTCTTGAACAAAGAGTAGTCACATCGAGGAACGTCGTCAGAGACCACCCTTTGTATGTAACAAGCTTCCCTCCAACTAACAGAGCCTCCTTCATGCAGACACAGGAAGGACATTCACCAGAAAAGATAGACTTTGTCAAAGCTTCCAGCCCTGTGTAGAAAGGCAGGATGATGGAATCCAGGTACAAACTTGCATGAAGAATTCCAGAGATAGTTGAAGCTTTGAGTATCGCGTACTTTGTACGCCTCTCAGGCTGGTTCTCGAATGCCAGAGCTGAAACATGAACAAGTAGAAGCATTGCAGGTCCCATGTGAATGAGAGGGAATGCTGTGTTGATTCTGTAACCCTTTGCAAGGCTCAGCAGGATCAATGGGAAGCCAATCGGCCCCGAAGGCAAGAACAATCTTCTTCTTCTGAATTCGAATGCTAGGAAGGCCGAGGCCGAGACGAAGAAGGTGGCAACCGTGAAGAAGAGCACCACAAAGTCCACCAGAGGAGGGTAGTCACCGGGGTAAGTGCTGTCACAGTAGTAGTAGTGGTAAGGGCAGTTGATGAGGTCTGAGGTCTCTTCGGCCTGCCATCTTGTGCACTTGAAGAAGGTGGTTGTGATGTTCTCCAGAGCCTACTCATTCTTGAATCCTTGGTCCTGATCAGGTACCATTGCAAACCATCCATCCATATTGTGTCTACCTAGCTAGGCTGCAAATCTTCTCTCTCCTCAAATTTCTAGACCAAATAGTTATCATGCAATCTTGAAGCTCCTAATCTGATGAAGTGTCACTATAACTTGCAATCCCAGAGAAACAGATGGAGAAGGCTGAACTGTTCATCTGGGTATGATGACATAGATGCCCATTGACATTCTTGAAAACAACCAAGTTCAAGTAGTTCAAACGCCCGTAAATAAAAAGACACCATAGCAAGAAAGAATGTAAATGTTCTGCAAAACTGGCTTCAAAATTAAATATCATGAATGCAATTGTCCTTATTTCATGTCGGATATCATATGACTTCAAGTGGAGTAAGAGTTGCATAACATGCATATAAATTTAAGGCCTCTAACTTTGAACTTACCAACAAAGGGTAAAGAACAATTCATAATTATCTAATTACCATGCATAATGCTGATCAAGCTTGAGGTTTCCTACTTCCACCTTCGGATGCACCACAAAACAGCACAGAACATCTCATAAGTCCATGACTATCATACATAAATTTCAACATCAAGGTGTCATCCTCTTTCTTAATATGTCCATCAACTATTAAACTGACATCCATCACAGAAACTATAATGCTAATAGAATTATATAATCTAAATAACTAAAAACCTTCTCAAAAGCTAAAGAAGTCCATTAATCACTAAAAAATCCACCTGACAAACATTTACATACCGAAAACAAAGCATTAACACATCCTCAATCGACAAGAAGCCATTTTTATCGAGATAAATCGCCTCCGTCAATCCATGTATCCAAGAATCCCGACAAAACCATACATCAAACCTAAAACACAAAGTGCTGGAGGAAACATGCAGATACCTCATGGTGAGATCGGATCAAGGACTTGTTGGATCTGCAAATCCCACAGTAATCGCAGTAACATCGCCGTATGCCCCTGAAAACGGGTTTCTTCTCCTCGACGTCAGCCCCTTTCTCTATCTCCATCTCGCCCATGGACTCCTCCACGCGTCTTCCTGGAGGTATTAGGGCCGAAAGTGTTACAACCGATCGCTTTATATAGGTACGCAAATCGGGTCGGGTTGAGTTCTTAACCGCGAACCCGATCCGTCTATGACCAATGGGGTTGGTTGGAGCGGATTTTTCCAACCTCACCCCCATTATAACAAAGCAATTTGAGCCGAACTCAAACGTGATTCTCATAGGCTATATAGACCACACCGGTGGGTTACCTTTTTAAACGGACCCTAATTAGGAAATATCGGACGCAAACCCAATCCGACTCCGGGAATCCAGCGATAAAAAGGAGCTAAAACCCCCCAAAACTCTCTCCCGATACTTTCCTCTATCCCGTAAACCATGGCTTCCGACGCTACCGCAGCGCTCGCAGGTCTTCCCTCGAACCGAACGACGGTATTCTTTCCTCCGGTTTCTTGGATTTGTCTTCTTATTCTTTCTTTTTTTCATCTGGCTTCAGTCAGGCAAAAGGTTCAGGGGTTCCTCGAGGCCGCTCGCACCGGCGCCCTCGATGTCTTCAAGAGTGAGTTTTTACGAGTTTCTTTTGTGTTCTTATGTAC
Source organism: Narthecium ossifragum (assembly GCA_963920575.1). Taxonomy (NCBI): domain Eukaryota; kingdom Viridiplantae; phylum Streptophyta; class Magnoliopsida; order Dioscoreales; family Nartheciaceae; genus Narthecium; species Narthecium ossifragum. The sequence continues at coordinate 21,002,115 of OY986974.1, forward strand.
TTTTAGATTGTCGGTCTTGGTTAGTTCTTTTATTAGGAATTCTTTTGTTTTAATCTGTTTTGATTATGGCGTTGCAGAATTGGCAATGCAGTTGGATGAGGGGAAGGGGCTGGCCGTGACGGTGTCCGACGTGAAGGATGCGAACAAGAGGACGGCACTTCACTTTGCGGCGAGAGAGGGGAGGATCGAGGTCTGCAAGTATTTGGTGGAGGAGCTCGGGCTTGATGTCAATGTTAGGGATGATGATGGTATACTTTTTTAATGCGTTGGATTGGATAACTACCTCCGGGTTCTTTTGGTTAGAGGGCTTATATAATAAATAGCTTTGTTAATTGTATCTGACTCTAAATTGGATATCATAATGAACTGGGACAAAAAGAGGTGATTTTGAATAAGTTCTGAACAAGATTGTGTGTTTTCCTTCATCAATTTGGAGAGAAACATTTAAACAATATTGCAGATTTAATATATAAACTGTGGAAGCGTTTGCGTAATAATCTAGGAAAGACATGGGAAGACCTCATAAGCAGATTTTGACAGTTTGCAGCTACCTGTTTATATATGGAGACAAAAGACACTGATATCGACATCCTCTCTCTCATGAAAGAATCATACCTTGCATCGATCATGTAATAAGTGCCCACTTTTAGTGTATAGATCGAGGATGCAACTTGCTATTGCGTAAAATTTGCGATTATGCAATTATGTTGAATGAGGTGATGCAATTAAGTTGTCCAAGAAACATAGAGAATCACCTTAACTCATGGTTGTTGAAGTTTGGGTCAAGGATAATGCTTAATGGAGCTTGGTTGCCCTTGGGTGGGTTCGCAGATGGCATAAAAGGAGGTACTTGCTATTGGCTGTAAGCTAAAGGCTTTCCAAGTAGTGGTCTGTTTCGTCGATCATCTTGGACTAACAATTAGACTTCAAGATGGATTTCAAATTGAATATATAACCATAAACCGCCAGAAAATTGATTTGTATTTGCTAAAAATATGTTTTGTAGGGTTTTAGCAATAATTTTTAGTTTTGATAAAGCACGTGTATTTTAAAGATATTTGCATGTGTTAAACATATGCATGCATTCAGGATTCAGTCGCTGATGGTTGATTATATCTTTGCAAGGTCTGAAAAGTGGGGCCATGGCCTCCTTGCTTCAATGCAAAAAAGAGGGAACCACCTACGTCGTTTGTGGCTAGTATTATAGCATTCTGGTTTGGTAAGATTAGGTTTTTGTTGATCTTCCATATTGGGTGATATCTTTTTGCTAGTAACCTGTTAAATCAGAAGAAGCATTCTAGTTGGGTCAACTTTTTAGGCTTTGTTAGCTTGTTAGGAAGGAAGGCATGTAAATTTAGGAGACAAAGTCTAACTGCTTCGATTGTGTAAATCAGTCCATCCATTCCTACTTAAAGTGGGAGAACAGCCACTATCCGAAAAGAACATTCTTTCCCCTATCTTCCCTTAACTGTATGAGTGTCCAGTTGGATAATATTACAAAGTTATGTTCTTTTTAAAGGAAACTAATTCCTTAAGTGTCTTTTTCAAAGAAGACTTTCATGTGCCCTTTTGTGTGAATAGGCATATGAACCAAATTCATTTTTGTATTATCATTGGTCTTTAGGACGACAAGGCTTGTTTTCCATATAATAACAAGGTTTATGTTCCTTGGATTTATCTCAGATGGATGACTTGGAGGGCTTGATTTAAAGGATTCTTGTCATGTTTGTCCAATGAGTTCCTTTTTTTTGTGTCTTATGGAACTAAATAAGCATTTTAGTGGATCATTTGTTCATGTCATGATTGGGAACTTGAGGAAGAAAAGTTGTACCTGTGAGAATCCCCCAAGTGGGTGGATTGTGTGGATCCGGCATCTTGACGGTTGCATTCGCCTTGGGGGCGTCTTGCTAGGTTGGATGGCCGAGTAAGCAATCCCACAATGTTTGGTGTGGATCGGGGACATATCTATATGTATGTTAATCATCTTCTATAACACAACGCGTTTTAAAGCCGTGATGGCAGTGATTTCGCCAGAAAACTCCAGGTTAAGCGTGCTTGCCTTGGAGCGGTCCCGGGATGGGTGACCTATTGGGAAGTGTTCCCGGCTTCTGCGGATGAGCTAAAAGTGGACAATATTATACAAATGGTATTAGAGCCGGTATCCAGTCGAAAATTACGGCACCCAGCTGGAAATTGTGCCAACGAGGGCGCTGGGCCCCCTAAGGGGTGGATTGTGTGGGTCCGACATCTTGACGGTCGCAATGTTAATCACCTTTTATAACACAACGCATTTTAAAGCATGTGTGGGTTCGGCATCTTGACGGTCGCAATGTTAATCACCTTTCATAACACAACGTATTTTAAAGCCGTGATGACAGTGATTTCGTCAGAAACTCCAAGGTTAAGCGTGTTTTCCTTGGAGCGGTCCTGGGATGATTGACCTATTGGGAAGTGTTCCCGGTTTTTTGCGGATGAGTCAAAAGCAGACAATATTGTGTGGGAAGGGCGATGGCGTTACAATACCCATGGCTGGAAAACTAGTAAGGCCATAGCCACCACACTTAGCAAGATTATCGAAAGTCTTAATTCTTGTAGCAATGCCAGAATTTTTTTTCTCTTTTTATTGTTTCTTTAGGTTAGTTGTTAATGGGTAATCTATATATACCTATTTACATCTTACTCCATCGTCAAAGATAAAGAACAGTCTAGATAATTGGTTATGCCATTACTGATTTTGTTCATGAAAAACAATCGAGTGCTTCACGCAAATCGAGTAAAGGAGCCACACTCCAAGTTTTGCCAATTACAGCTCATTCTCAATGAGGGAGATCCAAAAACTTGAAGTTGATTACAACTCATTGTCAACGAGGGAGATCCAAAAACTTGAAGTTATTTCAATCTTTTTCTTGGAGTTTTAATGTTTTAATGGAAATCTGAAATCTGATGCAGGGCCAAATTTCAGTGGTACCGTATTCTTCTTAAGGAGATAGCTAGTTTCCTATCTCTTGCACTATTTACTGACCATAGCTGACCCTCATGCCCAGAGATATACTTTGCATTACATCCTAATGAGAATGCTTCCTGTTAAATTTAGATGTGTAGCGTTCTTTATGGGGTCAGATCTAACAAATGTTTAGCCATAGCAACATGTACCATGTATTACCATGCCAGCTGGAACATACCAGCATGGACTGATACTTATTGTGCTGGTAAAATAGTGGCACAATGATTGTATCGGTGCAAACCCTGTGTTGATACATGTATTAGCTCACAAGAGTTTTATGCCACTGACACAAAGTCTGTGCCCTATTGGCATGTATTGTGCTGGCCGGAGACCGGCACGACACATGCCACTGGCACAGTAATCTTTGACGTGTACCTCCTTTTTCATATATTTTTGTTGTAATTTTACCTTGTTTATATTCTAAATATAATGCTATCAATATGAGTTTTAAGTGTCTTATGTACTCCGAGTTAGATTGGTTAGCGGTGATATCTTTTGCTCCTATGTTAAAAATGTATTTTCAAGTTAATATTGCTTGGCATATTCTATTCACTGATGACAGTACTTACTATCAGTTTGATATGGCATATTGATTATGTTGATGAGCAGCTCAATGTTTGTTAATGCTAACAGGCGAGACTCCTCTTATTCATGCTTCTCGCCAAGGACACTTTCTTATGGCAAAATATCTTCTTGATCACGGGTCAGATCCTTCGGCTTCCAGTGACCTAGGGGCCACTCCTCTGCACCATGCTGCTGGAATAGGTTTTGCTTTTGTTATTGACAATGTTTGAACTTTTCCATTTACTTTTGGAATAGTAGTATGATCTCTGCTGACGAACCACCAGTGCCATCACTATGGATGTTCTCTTTATCTTCTTGATCACTGACCAGCACAATATGTGTTGGTCAGTTTCGGCATGGCAATCATTGACTTGTACTAACTGAAGCCGACAAGTTAGAGTCCTTATCTATTTATCCATTGTTACGTAAATAGTGACAAATACTTTTGTGGAACTTGGTCTGATGCAGGAAATCTTGAGCTGCTTAGTTTCTTGCTTACGAAAGGAGTTGATGTGGATTCACAAAGTGACTCTGGTACTCCGCTAATTTGGGCTGCTGGTCATTCACAAAAAGAGGCCGTGAAGTTTTTATTGGAGCATGATGCAAATGTAAGCGTTTAATGAGTGATTCCAGTATGTTACTGACGAGAAGCTACAATCTTCTCTAGTCAAATCTCTATTGAGATATCATGACTATTCGGCTAGACATTGCTCATATGATGATTAGATCTTTTGCACGTTATTCAGTACGTTTAGTACACATTAATCCTTAATTGGTCATGTTAATTGTGTAGTATTTCTAATAGTGAGTTATAGTTCACTCTGTAGTCAGCATTATCAGCCCTGATTACAGTGTAATAGATGCAAGGATTTAGAATTGCCGATTACAGAGGTCATTCCAACAGTCCCATGTGGACATTTCCCTCGCAGAGAGAGCACTTCTTCAGGGAGGAGACTGAGTTGTTAACCTTGGAGGTCACTTTGTTAAGTAAGAGGACCAGCCTCCTAACCACCTTCCGAGTTCTACATCGATACTTATTACTTTTGATGATGAGAGAGCCACTTGATGCTGGTCCAACTTTAAACATGCCACAAAAAAGATTACTTCCATTGTCTGTGCTAAAAATTTCTGTAAGAAGCTAGAATATGCAAAGTACATGCATAGCTTTTTGAAATGCATATACCTGCCACTTTAAGATGCCAAGCAGTGTGATGTTGTTTGAATTTTGCATCTTAAGCATCTCTTACCTGAAACTTCTTTTGTTGTATAGCCAAATGCTGAAACAGACGATGGTATTACTCCGTTATTGTCATCTGTTGCAGCTGGTTCACTGGCATGTCTGGAATTACTAATTCAGGTATGCACTTGTCCATGCAACTCAAATATTTTATCCTTAATATTCTTTTTTGGTTTGGAGTTTAATTTTCTCGGAATGTGGGCAATGTGCTATAGCGCATTGCAGTAACAATATTTTTTTTTCATTGTTTTGGGACATTCAATCTTGATGTGTTAATTCCCAGGAACATTATGTAATGTATTTAATAAATCACGAGTATAGTTTGACCGAGTCTTGATTAAATGGTAAGTAAAAACTGAAACAAATGATTAAAGGAAGTGAACATGAAATGTTGTTGGAATTTGTTTAGAACTATTTGATGTTATGTAAACTAATGGTTAGACTTTGTTTTTTTCTTTTGAATTTGTTTGGCTAAGCGTTGAACTAAGTATTTTGTGAGGTAGGTCTTTGTCTGACAGTTGGCCTTCAAACTTCATTTGAAGCTTCTCAAAACAAATATAAAAACAAAGAAGTTGCTTCCACTTGGAACTGAATGGCTGACTTCTTGACGATGTGTAGTTATGCAATGCCTTATACTGGTGTTCTTAATCTGTGATTTCTTGAATGGATACCCTCATTTTATGATAAAAGGTTATAATGGTGATCAAATGTATTTTCTCTTCTTTGTTGTTTTAGCTTTTTAGTTGCTTCCTTAATTTGATTTAATCCTAATTTTATTCTTATTTTGTCACTATCTTCACCTTTTTCTTTTCCTACAGGCAGGTGCTAATCCAAATGTTGTTGCTGGTGAAACAACACCTCTGCATGTTGCTGCTGATATTGGAAGCAAAGAAATTGTTAATTGCTTATTGGAAGCAGGAGGAAATCCTAATGCTTGTGATGAGGTAGACTTTTGCAGTATTATGTCCCTATGTGTGACGCAGATTCACTTCAATAATTGTAGGTTTTGCTTATATCCATGTCTGAAAAACCCGTTTGGGTTTGTGTCAGTCCAAAACAAAAATGTTCCGGTAGCTACCGTCGATGTCGTTTCAGGTTCAACAACTTTTTCAAAAGAATTAAGAAAAGAAGGCTAAAACTGAAAATGACAGCAGTGCGGAATGTTTCTTATTTACAAAACTAGCAAATGGTGGCATCTGTGAATAAGCACAAGCAGCTGGCGATGGCAGCTGCTGCAAGTGATAATTGTAGCTGGAGCCACTGCAGTTGCAGCTGGTGGCCTTATCCATAGCACTAGTAACCATGGTGGTATCTTGCTGAAAGCAGAAAGAGGAAAATGGAGAAGGGTTGTCGGCAACTCCAACAAAAAGAGATTGAATATATTTTAGTGATCTCAATGATAATGAGGTTCAATTTTGTCTCTTTCTGATTGTCTCCCGGTACAGACCTTGGTAACTATAATGTAACTGCTATGCTGGAAATACTGATACTGCAGGATGGCCTGAAGCCAATACAAGTTGCTGCTGCAAGAGGTAATCGTGGAGTTGTTGAGATTCTATTCCCAGCGACCTCTTCTGTTCCAAATGTTACAAACTGGTGTGTTGAAGGATTAATAGAATATATGCAGTCGAAGACGAGCAAGGAACAGGTAGGACATTATAAGAATGTAGTCTTTTGTGCTTATAGGTCTTCGACCTGTGAGCTCCCTTAACGCTTATTTCTTTGTAATTTGTTCTTCTGTTCTTAAGTTGCATGTCTTTGCTTATGTATGTGTACTCTGCAATCTTGCTGCTAACAATAAACTGCTGATTTTGTAGGGGGATATAATGGAAACAAGCATGCCAAAAATTGCCAACTTGCAAAATCCAGAAATTATTGAGGTGTGACCCTTTCCTTCTTGAAATTTTATTCACCTTGAAATTAGTCATCAATTTGTTTAGTTCCAGGTATTTAGCTCGTCAAAATATAGCCTGCATTTTCACTTGTAAAACTCTGGATTTTGGGAAGTACATGTTCATTTAATTCAGTAGTGATCAAAATGAATATTGTCTCCTGTCATTTCTCTCTGCATGAATGGGTTAGCTGGCAGGGGCTTAAGGAAGTTTAGAAACAATAGTTCCTTTCTCAACCATCTATTGCTACCATGGCATTAAATATCTGCGCAAATCCTTTGATACTCTTAAACAAGGATTATTGTGCTTGTGGCACATGTCATGCCAGCCAAGGTCCATGCCGACAGCATGTACCGTGCTGATATTCAGCACAAACCCTGTGTGGATGGCACGGAACCTCTTAAGGAAATAGACTTATCAGTTACCACTGAACCTATTCCTAGTATTTGTATCATGTTGGTAGATTTACCGGCGTGATACATACCAGTTGGCACAAACCATGCCAATCGACATGATAATCCATGCTTTTGAGTTTGGTTGTAATGAGACAGGTTGTTTACTCTTGATATGTGAATTAAATTTACTGTTATGTATATTTATGTTCTTGGGACACTAAAATCCAGTTAGTTACTTGTATAGGTGACTCCTGAGGCAAAAAAGGAATCTTTGGAAGCTAAGTCCAGAGCAAATGATGCCTTCAAAGAAAAAGATTACCTCATGGCAGTAAATGCATACACACAGGTAAGCCTTTGACCATGTTTTTGTTGCTCATCACTAGTTTAACTTCTTGTTCGCCATACTGTTTTGAAGGGGAAAAATTTGTCAACTAGTCTACTATAATGTCTGAATAGTACGTAGTATGCATTTCTGGTGAAATTGTCCTGTCTCTACAAGTTTGTGCAAAGCAAGAGGCAAGAGAAAAGCAACATTAACACACGACTGAATAGTCTTCCTTTTCACATAATTGGGACCTGAAGTCCTCATGAACAAATACAGGTACATGCTTTGAAGAGACCATAATTGGAAAAATCATGTATGAATCCATCACAATGCTAACTGATAAGAATGGCGTGTAATTGGTAAAACATAGTGCAAAACTCTGATGAAGATTGCATTGGGGGACAGAGCCGGAGCAGAGCCGGTGTTTGGGGAGAGTGCTGGATATACGATGGCGTCTTGGGAGAGGTCCTGCAATTAGAGAGGATAGGTTTAGAATAGGTTTATTTTGCTTTACATACAGGTTATTCTTTCCGGTTTTGGGTGAGATTGGAGAATCCAAATCAGATATAAAACCGACGAGCTAATTTTGTGTGCCGTGATACATACTAAGTATCATGCTGGTAAATTACTAGCACAATACGTGTCGGGTGGTAGGACAGTGCTGCCTGGCAGAGCGAGCCATGGTACTAATCAAATTTTCCCTCTACGTATTCTAAATTCCTAATTCATGAGCAACATTACATACTTGAATTTGGCAGGTAGCATTGAGGACACCATTAAAAGATAGATGGTCCATCATGTTTAAAGGAATCTTTCGACAACCAACAAGTGTGGAAGACAATTTGACCTGTAGTTTCCTTGCAGGCTATCGATCTTGACCCCAATGATGCTACTCTGCTATCAAATAGGAGCCTGTGCTGGATACGGTTAGGGCAAGCTGATAGTGCCTTGGCTGATGCAAAGGCTTGCAGGGCGTTAAAGCCAGATTGGGCAAAAGCATGCTATAGGGAAGGTGCGGCATTGCGTTTGTTGCAGGTATGTTCTATCCTCTCTTTGTAGACTTACATGTTATTCCTTTTAGGTTCTGATTTCCTTTTTGTTTCAGAGATTTGATGAAGCGGCAAATGCGTTCTATGAGGGTGTGAGGCTTGACCCTGAAAACAAGGAACTTGTAACTGCTTTTAGGTAATTCTTGAAGCGATTCTTCTCCATGTATTCTTAGATATACTCCAGGAAACTTGAACGTTTGCTTAAACAGATTGGGACTATGTTGTGATATTGTCTGTCTCCAGTTGGAGAGAATGCTCCTTGTGAGTTCTTCATTTTTTGCACCGATAAAACAGATTTGATGGCTTATTATGGGAACATTCATGTGTGCAGTTAATCCAAACTCTGGATTTTATGTGCCTTGTCACGTTAAAAGCTGCTTTGTTTCTTGGTTCTCATTTCCATTTTACTAATTCGTCTTTGAATTTTTCCAATAGGGAAGCTGTCGAATCGGGGAGGAAATTTCATGGCACAGACCAGCAAAAACAATAGAAGACGTAATCCGAGTGCACCATCCACAGCCTTCTAAGTGAAAAGCTGCTATGCATTTTTGCATTCTAATTTGTACCATACCAATATAACTTATGCTTGCCTTGGTTTTGTATTTATAGTGGGGATCAGTGAGTATAAACTAGAAATGACTGTTAAGAAAAGTTTGAGCAGGATAGAGATTAGCTTCTCCAAGAACGAATGGCTTAATCACAAATGGGATATTTACTAGTTAGATCTTGCAAGTTGTGTTTTTTGCCATCACAGTGGAGTTTTTCTTTTTTCTACAACTTTTTTCGATGTTGAGAACGCCATTCATGGCAGGTTCATGTGCACAGAAGGAGAGTATATTTAACTCAATCAGGATTCAGGAAGAGCCAATTCGAAAATTGGTGTATTTTAGCTGCACAAATTGGATATTAGTTTTTAGTGTTTGGAAGTGAAAAAAAGAAGTCAGTGGCAGATTAGAAGTGAGGCTTATCACATTTTCTGCCACCCAAATATGAGGAAGTAAGCCAGCGTTCCATTTTAGTTTCCAGTAACCAAAGTGATTGTTCCTGCAACGGAAAAATTACATGTTAAATCCAGTTTATTTTTTATTTTGCTACTTAGGGCTGTTTTCATGTTTTTATTACAAAACAGTTTCATGTTTTCATTACAAACAAGTCATTTTGGCAAGGAAGCATTACTTATAAGTCAGGATTTTCAGCTTTTCCATATCCAAATGGCCTATTTTGTAAGGAAGAGACAAAACATCCCTAAGTTGTAAAATTAAAAAATACAGTGAATTTAATATGTAAAATTTTCTTCCTGCAACAACACATTGCAGTGTATATTCTTTTTAGTGATAATTGGCATTTAGGGCTTTGAGAAGGAAATATTTGCTCAAAACACCAAATACCTTTTCCTTAAGGCATCTAAGGCAAACACCTTTTTTTAATACTAAAATGCCCTTTTAGTGACTGTTCATATTCTTAGTGATTGTTCGTATTCCCAACAGAAAATAACTATTTTATGGAAAGTAAGTTACTTTCCAGATTAAACCAATGGAAAGTAAGTTACTTTTCAGATTAAACAAATGAAAAGTAACTAGTGGAAATTAACTTGTACAAGTTACTTTTCATATAAAAGTTATTTTCCACTATTTTTATAATTATACAAGTTACTTTCCAATAACTTGGAAATCATGTTAAGTTACTTTCCTTTTTTTTTTT
>OY986974.1:21012481-21075049 GCA_963920575.1 Narthecium ossifragum
TTCCAAATCCACTCCAATACGGGGCCTTTTCAGCCAATCCATTCCGGCGCCTTTTGGGTCTGAGTGAAAAATTTCCGGTGGTTGGACTCGCGAGGGTTTCTTCGTCCAGGGTTTCTTCCTCCCCCTGGTTCTCTCGTTCCGCCGGCCGTCAAGAGACCACGAGATCCTCTCCTCCAACCTCAAGCGGTCGCCCTTCTTCCTCACCGGCGCCGTCAAGAGACCACGGGACATACCTGGATCTCCCTGGGCTGCGATCATTCGTTCCTCTCTGCCCTTCTTCCTCACCGGCGCCGGCGGTCCAGGAGTTCTGGGCCTACTGCTTCTGATCCCAATATGAGGAAAGATCTGAGGAACTCATCCATCTAAGGTCTTCCTACTACCTGATCCCCATCTATTGTTATTTTTCCGCTCTCCATGTAACGAGTGCTCCTGATTTTATGTACTGATTTTTGTCACTGATGCCTGACTCCCTTATATTGATATGTTTTCGCTCTCCAAGTAATGAGAACTCCTGATTTATGTGATGGTTTTGTTTCTTGAAGGCTGATCCCCTCCTATCCGATCCTCAGTTTTTTAGCAACATTTATCTGATTTTCCTCTGTATTTTGCTTTGATTTTTATGAGATGTAGCTTGGGCTTTGCTATGGCATATATGTCTGATCTCCTTCCCTGATTTCTTTCGCTTTGTTTGTAACGAGACTGCCACTTATGTGTTCTTATGCATTGGGCTTTATCTGATCCCCTGCTCTCTGGTTTCTTCTGCCTGTTGTGCTTTGTATTGGATCTCTCTATGTCACGGGAGCTCCAATGTCATATGAGATGCTGATCCCCTTTGTTAAGGCTTTGATTCGAGTTTATTCTTTAACTTATTACATGATAGCATCGTCTTCTTCTATGATGCTTTGTTTTTGGATTATTTTTTGCACATATGTCTTATGCTCTGTTACATGTGATGAAATTATTGTACATGACTGATTCAATGGAAGCTTGAACGTCGCTATACTGATTCAATGATGCTTTGAAATTACATGCTCTTGTCAATAGTCAATACGGTCTATGCCTGACTAATCCTTAAACCGATGTCTGTTAAGAATATTCATGGTTATAAGGAGCATTTTCAAATCCTTTCACAACTTCCATAAGCAATCAAAACATCAAAGAACACAAAACACCATTTCTCTTCATGCATAGACCTTCAAACATCACATGTTTCCTCATAAACGCAAATCATCACATTTCTTTGGCCATTCAACCTCTTTGTTCTCAAGAATCTTCCTCTTCCTATTTCTGCCAAATGCAAGAACTCTTGCAACCTAGAACCAACCTCTTTAGACGGTTCCTTTACCAACTTCTAGAAAAGAAAAACCACCCAACCTTTTGCCATATTAAAATCTTTGATGCAATAACTATCATTCTAATCCTTATTCCAGAAATCTTGTACCTGCTATCTAATGCCTCAAAACACATCATTTTGGCAACCAGATCTCAAGGTAAACATCACATGTAAACAAATAAAAAGCACATAATCAGCAATATGCCATAAAATTTCCACCAAAAGTGGACACAGTCCCAAGTCTCATGCACAAGAAGAAAAAAAGGTGAAGAAAAGGGATTTTTACCAGAATCCTCAATGAAAGAAGAAAAGGGTTTTGGCTTGTTGATCTCTGGGAGTGAATAAGGTTTGGACAATGAGGGTTTTAGAGAAGGGTGGGAAGAGGTCATATTTGGGTCGGATCGTATGGCGGATCATGGATCCGAAGATAGCTCGGGTGAGGTTTTGGATTAGGCGTTAATGTCGGACTCCTAACCCACATCCGAAGGTAGTCGGGTTGTTTTCTGGGGGATAGGAATATAGGATTCGTCTTGGATCATTTATGGATATGCAAGGGTCTGTTTGGTAATAAGTACACCACACTCAGTATCAAAGTGTTGATCCGAATCTGATCCACATTAATTGCCCTACTTCATCCTCTAACCGCCAGTCTAATTGCCAGAAACCTTACATATCCATAAAATGATCCAAAATGGACCTATCCCCAAAAAATCAACCCTACTACTTTCGGGTGCGGGTTACGAGTTCGACGTTCACCCCTAACCCGAAACCTCACCCAAACTAGCTTCAGATCCATGATCCGCACAGGATCTGACCCGAATCGGGCCTCTTCCCACCCTTTTCCAAAACCTTCAAAATTTTCACTCCCAGAAATCAACCAATCAAAACCCTTTTCTTCATTGAGGAGTCTGGTAAATCCCTTTTCTTCCCTTTTCTCCTTTTCTTCTCCTTTTCTTCTAATATCTTATGCATGAGGTTTGGGATCGTATCCACTTTAGGTTAAAATTTCATGGCATATTGTTGACTATGTGCCCTTTTATTTGTTTATATGTGATGTGTACGTTGAGCTCTGGTTGTCCACATGATGTGTTTTGAGGCATTAGATGGCAGCTACAAGATTTTTGGAAGAAAGATTAGAATGATAGTTGTCGCATTAAAGATTTTGATACGGGAAAATGGTTAGGTGGTTTTTTTTTCTTCTAGAAATTGGTAGAGGAACTGTCTAAACACTGAAGTAAGGTGTTTTGTGTTCTTTGATGTTTTGAAAATGGTTATGGTTGCTTATGGATGAGATTGATGGGTCCCTCTGTAGACCATTTGACCTTTCAATTTAATGGGAACCTGATCTTGTACTATGGTCTCCATGGGGGAATCAAATATGCATATCAAGAGTTTTAGCTTCTACTTAATAATTGGTGGGCAATTGCTTCTTGTAATATAGAGTTTGTTCTTTTTATTGAGTTTTCTTCCTTAGGAAAAAGTCCCCTAGTATGTAGTTAAGGAATTGCGTAAATGATGATCATCTGCAGATTTTCAGAATAGACATGTGTTTCTCTCAGAGTCTTATCTATAACATAGCTAGATTGCGTCGATAGTTGCTTGTAGGGTTTTGAATAAAGCACTAGTCTAGCATATTTAGCAGTAAAAGGATACAAAAAGTACACCTGGAATGAGAAGAACACAATTTGAAGTTTTTTGTAGATCGATTTTGCTGGAGCTGGAATGTAAATCACCTTCGTTTTGGAATTTGAGCGAAAATCTTGTTTCAATCTCGTGAGGTTGTGCTTTTGTATAGCTGATAAAAGTTTTTAGTAAACATTATTTGCCAAAAATGATCTATGATGTTTTGTTTTTTGCAACTTTCCACTGCTTTGTTTTAAGTCAAACTTTTACCACGAACATCATCGTATCAAACTGCCCCTCGTATGAGTAACATAGTTATTCATGCTGGACAACCACACCATGTGGTTGTCACATAATCACATGACAGTCTGCATATCATTCTCTCACCAAATATCTACATGTATGCCACATCACTTGTTTGTACACATGCATATTGATACATTACTTATGCATATTGATATCTTATTTATGCATATTTAAATATTTGTATATATATTCGTATTCGTAAGTCTATATATGTATTTACATGCAAATTTATATTTAAATGTCAACCCTCTCTAGCCCCTAAGTCTACTCAAACCCACCAATGCCGACAACGGCAGTCTGTGATTGCATCTCCATTTCTATCGAGGATGCCTCCACCTTTTACTGCCACTATGTTGAGAGAGGAAAAAGAATATTTCTTTTTAAGTATTACAGAGGGAGAGGGGTGTTCATCACACTCTGCCCCAGTTCGTGGGCAGCCCCATCTTTCTCTGGGCAGACCCTTTCTAGTCCTGCTATGTTCGCTGCCGGTGGTCCATAATGGTCTCCTCCAATCCCTGAAAATTGTTGAAAACTCAGAAGAAGTTTTTAGCACTTTTTAAGTTCAAAACTAAATACTTCACAGCATTGGCAGAAAGGGGTAAATTTGTAAGACATTCAGTTTTCCTCTTTTTCTTAGCTTGCGAGAGTTGGATGATAATGCTTTTTATCACTGCAAATTGGCTCTTTAGGTATCTGTACATCTCTAGAATGGAGCATTTGCTGTTGAGCTATGCATCTCTAGTAGCTTCCTCCAAAACCAGTTTTTGTTCTGTGGCTAATCGCTTAGAATCTGATATTTCAAATGTTGCTTTGATGGAGTTTTCGATCTTTGTGTGCAATTTCTAGAATTGGTAAAGATAGTGCGCTCATCTGCATTGTGTATTAGATATGTGAGTTTTTATTTATCCACATAGCAAACTAAAATTTTCTTGGGCTTTCAGCAGAATAGAAATATGGTTTTCCTTGAGGTTGAAATGCCATGGGACGTCATGATCTCACCTGACCAACTCGATCCAAAAGGTCTTCTCCTTCGCAAGGCAGTAATCCTACGTCTTCTTGAAGACATTGCAAGTCGGAAAGCATCCAAGGAGCATGGATACTACATTGCGGTGACCACCCTAAAGTCCGTAGGGGAAGGAAAGGTGCGAGAGATGACTGGAGATGTGCTTTTCCCTGTGACATTCAGCTGCATCACTCAGAAACCTACCAAAGGGGAGATCCTTGTAGGCACAGTGGACAAGATTTTAAAACACGGAATTTTTCTAAAGGCCGGGCCACTTGAAAGCATATTTCTTTCCGAGAAGAAGATGAGAGATTTCAAGTACGTTGCTGGGGACAATCCAATGTTTCTGAATGACAAGCACTCCAAGCTGGAGAAGGACACCATGGTCAGGTTCAAGGTGCTCGCATTCAAATGGATGGAAGCTGACCGTAACTTCCAGGTTCTGGCTACTTTGGCTGGTGACTTCCTCGGACCTGTATGAGCAACAAAAATAGTTCCAAACAATCTGGCGCTCATGTAAATTCGTCCGACTTGTATGGACTTGATCAACAGAGTGGCGGTCATGTAAAGTTGTTGTCCAGGTTAAGTTTAACTTTGTCGGAAACTCATTCCTGAAAGTAACTCAAGGTTACTGTTTTGACGTAAGAATCAAGGTTTACTTTCGTAGTTCATGTTGATATGATCGAGGCTTTTCTTTGTTGACTATTTTGAGTTTATGTATTCTTCCAAGCATTTATAGTTTCTCTCTCAATCATGAGCTCATTATCAGCGGTGCTTTAGAACTGAGTTTACTGGATCTATTCAAACTTTCAAGAATCAAGCTAGAAGAATTAAAAGATTGCTTCTTTGGAGTTGCAGCAACCATAAAGATGGCAGTTGATTGAGATCAACTCTTAATTACTTAATCTAGTTGGTTTACAACTTCACATCAATATGATTACAATCAGCAAAGCTTCACACTTATAAGTGTTACCTCAATAGTAGGCACTTCTTCCAGGACTATCGATTTCAGCTTATGCTTTCTTTTCAATGGCAGCACTAGTGCTACATACATGTTAATCTTGCAATGAAAATTTGGAGTGAAAAGATTGCTAAAAGGGTGAAAGATGTCACCTGTAAAATGTTGGAATATTAAAAATTGGTCTCACCAGAAAGTGAAGCTTTCAATTACGAGTGAGGCATCCGACCAATCTCAATTGACTATGAGGGATTAAGAAAATTGAAGTTGATCAAGTACAAAATCGATCTTGATTACAATTCAAATACAATCTTAAAGTTGTTTTACAAAGCATAAATCTCTATTCGCACTATTTTACTGTATATCTAGAGATCATTTGATAAGAGGTAGCTGGATTTCCCACTTATATAGCCCGGAATTCTGAATCTTATCCATCCGACTTCAATGGTTGTTCGCCTTCGCTGGTTTTGAGAAAGGATTTCTTGCATTTTGATCTGCACAAATAAGATAAGTTTGATATCATTATTTATCTTTTACAAATGTCTAAATTGTAAACATGAGCTTCAGTGGGTCATTTGTAAATTGTAAACATGAGCTTCAGTGGGTCATACTTGAATCAATAAGAAAGACAAATAGGCAGATTTTTTGGAAACAAAGGAAAAAAAAAGATAAATAATGATATAAAAAACAAGCAAACAAGAAAACAAGGTATTGAAGTCTATAAGAAAATTGTAAAATGTGAATCTTAACAACACTAGAACACAACAAGCAAACAAGGTATTGAAGTCCTTTTTTTTTCTTTCGATAAATTGAGCCTAAAGGCTAAAACACTACAAGACTCGTGTCAGGGCATCAAGCCCATCCTCTTCCCTCCACAGCAGACCGGTGTGCCCACAACTAAACCATCGGGCCGCTCGGTCTGCTCTCCAATCTATAGACCTAGGCAGATACAGAAAAAGAACTGATTGAAATTAGTATGGTTTCTTTGGCTTACAAAGATAAAAGCAGTGAAGGTTATAAACATGCCTACAAGGGATATTAACATGCTCACATCCCTTGTAGGCATGTTTCATTCATTCCAATCTTCCCTTGGCCCATGGAAGCACAAACAATATAGATAAGAAACCCTCAAAACAATAAAGCCATAATAACTGCAGACAAGTGACGAGTAGATAAAACAATAAACAATATGAGGAAAAAAGAGTTCTTTTAGCAATTAGACAAGCAAAAAATCAGTATACACTTTCCAAAGTGCGACCCCTTAAGCAGACAATGTCAAGCTATGAAAACAAAGCCCATAGAATTCTCATGCAAATCAAGCTAAAGGATAGCAAACTATGAAGGCTACACTCTTCACATCCAGCAGATCACTATAGCAAAGTAATAGCTTCAAGAAGAGTCGAGCTGGAGTATATAAGTTATCCAAGGGAAAATAAAGTATTGGAGTGGTGGATCTAGTTGAGTGTTTTAAGTAGAGCATACTTCCATATTATACAGCATATAAGCTTAATGTAGTCATGCTATTTTAGTTTAAGTTACAGAATGTAGAGTGCTACCTTGTTAAGCAAGATTTGCAGGAAAGAATCCCAATTCGAAACAGTTTGATAGAAAGCTAGGCCAGCTTCATTTCACTCAGAATAACATTGGCAGTCATTAGTCAAATTCAACAAATTCACGCTTCCATTTTTGTTTTCAGCACGACTGAGATTTGACAACTGCTTCGAATTTGAACATGACTTATTAGCTAACTTCTGTAAATTACTGGGCCGGTGCCCGCATCCGCAACCTAGTCTTTGTTTTGGTAAGAGGAATCATTCCAACTAACATGCCAGTCTCCCTTCTTTTGCCACTTACATCTATTATTCAATGGATCCATGGATTGATCTCTTGTTCAACCATTATTCCGACCAAGGATTCCCGAGCCGACCGGCACCGATGGTGCCGGCCGACAAATGTCGAGCCGGTGGGCCAGCGGCACCGACATTGCCCCCGGCTCTGGCACCACCCTTTTTGTCCTCTTGCCGACCGGCACTCGATGGTGCCGGTCGATACTTTATATTGCCGGTCGGCAACATTAGTGGTGCCGGACACCGCAATGATGGAGGCCCGATTATAAGAGGGAGGGGGAGCAGAGCAGAGATCTGAGGAAGTAGAGAGGAGATCGGCGCGGTGGAGAGGAGACTCACCGAGATCTGAGTAGAGAGGAGAGGAGTGGAGAGATCTGAGGAAGTACCTGGAGGTCCTGGACCGCTGCTATCTCCACCGCGCCATCTCCTCCGCCGCGCTGATCTCCTCTCTGATCTCCTCCTCTCCACCACGCCGATCTCCTCTCCACTGTGTCTCCAGTCTCCACCTCTCCATCTCCACCGCGATTTCCTGTCCACGGCATCAAGGCGTCGAGCGAGGAAGAGGAACGGCGTCGAGCGAGGAAGAGGAACGGTGTCTGCGAGGAAGAGGAACGGCGTCGGCGTCGGCGAGGAAGAGGAAGAGGAACGGCGTCGGAGAGGAAGAGGAAGAGAAACGGCCCGCCGTCGGTGTCGAGCGAGGAAGACGCCGATCTCCTCTTTGGCTTAAGCCTTAAAGCCTTAAACCCTCGGTTCCACCGAGTAAAGATATAAAGGTATTAATTTATTTATATTTTAATAGCTAGTTATTAACATAAGATAAGCTATTAACATAACTTAAGTTATTAACATGGGTTAAACTGTTAAAGTATTAAAATATTAGATTATTTCTTTTTATCTCAAGTTAGATATAAGTTTGTTCATTACTTCATTTATATTTTATCATTTCTACTCATTAATTGTTGTTTTCTATCATTTCATCTGGGTATAAAGATTAGTTATTAAATTAAATTCAAAGTTACACAAAGTCTACTGAATTATTTAAAATATTACTAATTTATTTGAAATAGTAATGACTTGTTTTTAATTATCTAAAATACTAAGAAACGATTTTTTGAATAATTTAAAATATTATAAAATCCAAAAATGGAAAAAATAGGAAAATTATAGAAAATGAGTACTAAAATTGCTGGTACATGTTATAACTTTTCATAACTTTTATTTTAAATATCCTATAATTTCAGTTAAATGGGTTCGAAATCACGTGAAGAGGATATTGGGTGGCAATATGGGGATCTTCTTCCCGGAACAAGATTTGGATGGGTGTGTAAATATTGTGCCATGGTAGGCAAAGGAGGTGGTGTCAGCCGACTAAAGGCGCATATAGCCGGTAATGACTCGAACGTGGCAAAATGTTCAAAAGTGCCTCAACAGGTCAGGGGAAACTTGAGAGCCGAACTTGACAGGGTAAAGGAGGCGAAAAAATCTATGAAGAACATGAAGGCGAACATAGACAGACAAGCGGCTGAATACCCGGTTCGGGATCCGTATGAGGATGATCCACTGTTGCGCGCTGGCATCGAGGCATCCCTCCAGGAACAGTGGGAGGCGGAGGAGATCCAGAGACACAGAGCACATTTCAGACCTTCAACATATGAGACCGATTCTGGAGCCCATGGCGCCTCTGGCTCAGGTCATTCACCTCCTCGAAAACAAAGCAAAGGCACGTCGATCCTCGGTAGGTTTGGATCAATGAGGAGAGGTGGGGGGAACAAGAGACCAGCCGATGTTAGGGACATGGATCCTAATGCATACCCGAGCCAGGACTCCATGCAGCGACGAATCAACGATTGGAAGGGGGACAAGAAGAGGGAAATCGGTCGCAGCATAGCTCGGTGGTTTCATTTCTCTCACATTCCTCCTTTTTCTGCAGCTAACACATTCTTTCGGTCCATGATAAGCACTATACAAAAGCATGGGCCTGGGATTGAGCCTCCTACACATAAAGAAATAGCCGGCAAGTATCTAGATGAGGAGGTCGCCGAAATGCGGGAATATATTAGTGGCTTCAAGAAACAATGGAACAGATATGGAGTTACACTAATGTGCGACAGCTGGACAGGACCAACGAGAATGTCCATAATCAATTTTCTCGTCTACTGCAATAGAAAGGTGGTATTCCACAAGTCTATCAATGCCTCCGGCGAATTCCATGATGCAAACTACATTTGTCGTCTCATGGAGCAAGTTGTAAACGAAATAGGGGAGAGATATGTCGTGCAGGTAAACTCAAAATCACATATTAATCTAATGCTAAATTTCATTGCGTAGGGGTTGGGAAATTAATAATGTTTGATTATATGTATGATGTAGATTGTCACCGATAATGGCGCAAATTTCAAGAAAGCTGGAGAGATGCTCGTCGAGAGGAGGGGGCATTTATATTGGACCCCTTGCGCCGCACATTGTATTGATCTGATGCTGCACGACATAGGCCAACTGAAGAAGATAAAGAAGACAGTGGCACAAGCCCAGCAAATCTCTCGGTTCATATACAACCATCTTCCTGTGCATGCCATGATGCAAAAATACACCGAGGGAGAGCTCATCCGGCCTGGTGCTACAAGATTTGGCACACATTTCATTGCATTGAAATCTATGCAATAGAAGATGGCTGGACTAAAAACTATGTTTGCATCCGAGGAGTGGAGTAACTTTGGTGGATATCCTAACTCCACGGATGGAAAGGAGACATACAATACAATATTGTCGAATAGATTTTGGGAGGCTGTGAATGAAACAATCAAGGCCATAGAACCTCTTTACGCTGTTCTTCGTATGGCTGATATTGAGAGGAAAGCTCAGATGGGTTACCTATATGGAAGGATCGAGCAAGCGAAAGCGGAGATACGGGGAGCTGCTCCAACAGCTTGTGAGAGTATCATCAACATTATTGAGCGCCGCTGGAAGGCACAAATGGGCCGCGATTTGCATCTCGCAGGATATTATTTAAATCCAGCATACCAGTACCGCTACAATCTTGCTACCGAGGATCACCTTTTGTGAGCTTTGCGAAACAGTGTTATCAGGTTAGAGCAAGATGCAACGGCATGCAATTTGGCTATAAATGAGGTATTCTTTTTTGTATATTACAATTTCTCTTCAAGAATTATCGAAATAATGCTTGAAGACTTACCGTTAAATATGCAAAAATGGAAATCAGGGAATGATGTTCAGAGATGGGATTGGATCTTTCGGGGAGGCCTCGGCTGTAAATGGGAGATATTCTACTGATCCCGGTAAGTGGTGATTTTGTAACTGATTTAATATCGTACACAAATAGCTCCAAAGTGAGATTCTAATGAAATATATTGTATTACAGCTGAATGGTGGATTCAGTACGGAGAGTCAACACCAAATTTGAGGAGGATTGCGATTCGCATCCTATCACAGACTGTATCATCTAGTGGGTGCGAACGCAATTGGTCCACATTCGCACTGATTCATTCAAAAGTGCGGAATAGGTTGTCATACACTCGGTTGGAGAAGCTGGTATATGTACATTACAATATGAGACTCCGACTGAGGTACATCACCGAGGATACAGCGAAAGACATGGGGGTTCCTGATGTGATCGACACTGACGTCTTCGGGGAAGAAGATGATCCTATAGTTGATTGGGTGCGAGCTACAGAAAACATGGGTGATCCCGTCTTAGACGAGCCAGGCGATCCACCTCGACCAAATAGGTACATCATCGAGGAGGCAGGGTTGTAGAACATGGATGTTGATGCTTGGACAACACGGAACGTCAGATCTCCATCAGAGCAACAAGGGGCTCCTAATCCTTCTAGGGTTCCTGCATCTTCTGCTCGAGGAGGGACTCAAGGTGATACCGACTCTGATGCAGAGTTTGATCGTCTTATGCATGAGAGAGGGCCACGTGTAGGCGGAAAATCCCAGCAAAGCCAGTCATCCAGACAAAACATAGGTGCACGGGATACCAATGACATGGAAGTCACCACTTCAGCCAGCATGCATCAGTCGAAGGACAATGACAGCACCGATAGTGATGGTGGAGATGACACATGCATCCCTGCTACACAATCTCAGAGAAGGGACGGTGGCTTGATTTTCACAGAGGAGCAAGGATTCACACACGCTACACAAGACGAACACCATGGAGCGAGAGATTCGCGCTTGGTGTACGGGAGGCGTAAAGGCGGCCAACAGCGAGATGCTCAGTATGATTACTCCGACATGAGACAGAGTCTCGCTGATGCCAGTTCATCATCCACTCTTCCATCCTATCAGCACCCCTTCCACTTTGAGGAGAGATCCGGTTCTGATTGCTATTCTTCATCACATATCTTTGGAGATTACCAGTACCCAGTGTCAATTCCTGCGCGTCATAGTGTCGATCCCCAGGGCTATGATTTTTATGGCTATCCTCACTATGGTTCATCTGATTCTCAGAGCCAGCAGCCATACTTTTCTGAGCAGTCAGAGCCTCACCGATATAGTAGTTATGAAGAGTTTTCATCAAATCCTCCTCTGCGTGTAGATTTCGGGTACAACATGCTCGAGGAGGTAACTTTTGAGGATCAGCCTATCCGTTTCATGGACCTCATCAGAGAGTTTGATGAGCAGCATTCATCACATTCCACATTCCCACAGTTTTTATCGTTTATGCAATCTATTAGGGGGGTCACACTCCATCGACCTTTAAACCTAGAGGATCAATATAGTTGGTGGAGAGCATGAGAATATACAAGTCATAGTATTAGTATGTTGATGTATGTTGCAATGATGTAATGAATGATATAATAAATAGTTCATTATATCTATTATTTATCATTTTGAGTGCCGAAAGATCCAAAAGATCTCTAAATCAATATAGAACATCAAATATATGATCAAAACTCCGTGCCAAACCATAAATGTGGCGTGCCAAACATTTAAAGGCCCGTGCCGGACCGTGCCGGTGGCAAGTGCCGAGCCGGCCAGGGACCGGCTCGGCGCGTGCCAGCGGCACGGCAATCCTTGATTCCGACAACCATTCAACAATCTATACACTTCCGAGAAAAGACATGCAGATAGTGGAAATGAAGGATTGCTCTTGAGACATGGTTTTATTTATTACAACTGCGAGAACATTTATGCCAAAAACACTATCAACTTCAATTAGCTTTTTCCTGTTGAGCAGACAATGTCCTTCCAGGGCATCACTTGCTGCTTATTTTATCATGCAGCAAGTCATTAGACTAGAAGATGATTATCATCAAAATCAATTATTTCCTTTTATTTTAATGTACTTCATAGATCATTTTTTTCATCGCAGAAAAATGATTGGAGCTTCAGTTTTAAACATCTTACACAAACTTCAGTTATTTTAAGTACAAAATTCCTCCACAGCAAGAGACCATTACAAGAGAAGACCACATGAACTAGGAACAAATAACTCCAAAGTAATACTCTGAATCAAATAAAAGCCGCTACAGATACTATGACAAACTAAACTTGCCTTTGGCGAAGAGCATTCTAGTTCCATCTGATCTTAGTTTAAACAAAAAGGAAACATTCAAAGCACCCAAATACTATGTAAATACCCCAAATACAATTTCAACCACATCTTTTTATCCCATGAGACCTGCACATTGCTAGAACTATCGCAAAATAATCCACCACTATGATCTCTAATAGCTAAGATAGGTTTTTAGTCCCATAAGATGAATCTTAGAATGATTCCTTTCGCACTCAAGGGTCTTCTAATACTCCACATTTTTTATTTGCAGTTTTACAGTCTCTACACTATCCAAACTTACTTTCTTACAATAGATTTTGCAGGATACAAGGCTTAAAAGATGACCAAACTTGTTGCATATCACCTTGGTGTCCCTCAGAATTGATCACTTATCATAATGGAAGACAAACAAAAGGAAAAGTAAACAGACCTTTTATGTTGATCACTGCATCAATACATCCCCCGGCTGTTGTTGAGGATGGATCCCAACGTCCCCAAGACGGCGAATGCGAGAAGCGGGCTGACATCGAGCGTATCAAACACCGGCGGAATAATATTGCGGAAAAGGTTGAGGTAAGGATCACAAAGATCACGGATGGCAGAAAGTGGCTGGCGGTCCCAAGGGATGTTAGGGAACCAACTAAGAAGCACCCTCACCATCAACACTCCACTATATATATCCAGCCACTTGGCCATGCCGGAGGCCACAACGGTGAGCGGGGTGTTGAGATAACCACTTGGCCGGTCTCGGAGAGCCGCGAAGAAGAGGGGCCCCACGGCTGGGGAGGACAGAGGGGTTCGGAGAGCAATAGAGAGGTCGAGGACGCGCTGGAAGGCGGCGGAGGAGACGAGGCGGACGGTGAGGGAACGCACGGCGACGGCTGCGGCGGCGGTGAGGGCGAGGAGGGAGGCGAGGGTGCGGGTGGAGGAGTCGAAGGTGGTGGTCTCGGCGGTGACGGTGGCGGAAGAGGAGGTGTGAGCGCTAAGGATAGGAGAGAGGCTGCGGCAGGGGGCGAGGCGGAGGTGGGGTGGAGAGATGTAGGAGGGGATGAGGGGTTTGGCTATGTTGGGGAGTCTAGGGTTAGGGTTAGGGTTAGGGTTTTGGAGGAAGGTGATGGTGGAGGGAGAGGAGAGAACGAGAGACGCCATTAGGTTTGTTTTAAGGTTGGAAAGCTTTGGTTTCAACGGGCGGAGAAGAAGATCATATCCACCGCTTTTTACCGGGTATGAGCTAGCCTGTGCGGGTTTCAGTTCAAATCGGATCCGCATAGGATCCGACCCGACACCGAAGTTTACCGAGGGCCAAGGGTTTATTACGCTGTATCCAAAGGCCTCCGGGCGGATCCCATTTTCCAGGATCTGCGCGATATCCAAACGAACCAAATGGACCCTACATGTATGCACCCCCCACTCCCGGGTTCGGGGTTCCTGCATCGCGGAGCGCAATGCGCGACATACGTCGTCGCGGACTCGGGTCTGTTGGATTGGGAACGTGTGATGGGATCGTGTGAGAGTCGTCCACATGGACATCATGGTGGGACCCACGGGCTAACAACTAATGTGATGCCTGGATCCCTTTTTCTCCTCGCTTCTTCTCCACTTCTCACCTTGGAGATTGGAAACCCTTTTCAACGGATCTCTTGTTCGGCTGTGAAATACCTATGTTTTCGAATCATGCAACTTATATTTAGGAATTACAAAATGCACACTTTTTTTTTTTTTTTCAAGAAGCATATTCTATCTGAGATATGCATTTTATATGTGATGATTTCTCCAAATAAGTGGGCTCTATATGGTCTCTATGAACTCCTTAATCTTATACGACAATAAGATTATACACCGATTATCATATAGCACTAATCAGCAGTAAACCATATTACTTGTGATGAGCATTGACACATATGTAGAATGTGATGCACATGTATTTGACATTGATATATGATGCATTCAAGCATATTACACTTTAGATTTTTTCAGGATGGAGACCGTTGAAAACACTAATAACACGAATTCATCAACTAGTGGGGACCATGTTTCATGTAAACCTGAAGTTGGTATGGAATTTGATAGTATGGATCATGTATGGGAATTCTAGGTACAGTATGGTAAGAAAATGGGGTTTGGAGTCCATAAACATATCCTTCGAAAGAGTAAAGTAGATATAAAGAGGATATTTTGTTGTTCAAGAGAAGGGAAGTGGGAAAAAGACATAAGAGAGAACGAAGATGTACAACATCGATGGGATACTCAGAGTCGAGTGTGAGGCGAAGTTGGATGTGAGATTTGTGAGGGAATCAAATAAATGTATTGTGCATCAATTCATAGAAGAGCACAACCATGGTCTCGAGCCTGAAGAAACAAGGCATTTGTTGAGGTGTAATAGAGAAGTGACTGAGGTGCAGGGTAGAATGATTGAAATGGCACATGATGCTGGGTTAAGGCCCAAGGACACACATGAACTAATGGTGACAGAGGATGAGGGGAAGAGCTTGTGTTGGTTATACTGCAGAGGATCAGAAATCATACCTTCGAGACAGGAGACAACGATGCATGCAATATGATGAGGCAGAGGTCATCTTGACGTACTTTAAAAATCAAAAAATGAGAAATTTTTCATTTTTTAGTGATATGCAATTGGATACCAAAGACCACATCACAAACATGTTTTGGGCTGATGCGGAAATGATTGTCGATTACCAAGTTTTTGGTGATGTGGTTATCTTTGATACGACATACAGGACAAACAAAGGCTTGCGACCATTTGGGGTTTTCACTGGGTTTAACCATCACAAACAAATGGTTACATTCGGAGCTACCCTTCTGTATGATTAAACTGCAGAGTCTTTTGAGTGGTTATTAGAGACATTTTTTAAAGACACACGGAGGTGAAGCACCAATTACTATTTTTACTGATCAGGATGCCGCAATAGCGAAAGCCTTACAGTTGGTAATGCGGGGCACTTGGCATGGCTTATGCACTTAGCACGTTTTACAAAATGTCACAAAACACATGGGGGGTGGTTCACAAGTGTTCTCAGAATTCAGAAAGTGTATGTTTGACTACACGAACGAAGATGACTTTGAAGCTGCATGGGCAACTATGGCTGAGACCTACGCGGGAAGTAAGGGAAAATTGTGGTTGGATGGTATCTACTGTTTGAAAGGAAAATGGACAGCATGCTACATGAAGTCGACCTTTACATTGGGGATCAGAAGTACACAACTGAGTGAAAGCTTAAATAGAGATATGAAGACGCACTTAAGATGTGATCTAAATGCAAGAGATTTCTTTCATCACTTTCATCGGTTATTGGAAAAGACAAGACATAAGGAGCTAGAAGTAGAGTTTGCATCAAGACAAAATACCCCAAATCTCATTATGATTGACTGTCCTCTGATGATTCAAGTTGCTGAGATTTACACCCCTACACTACAAGAAAAGATGGATTCGATAGCACACAAAAAATGCTATGAAAACTATTCAATAGCATAAAAGTGACTGTTATAGCATGCGGTGCTATGAAAAGTATCGAATTTTCATAACACATTTTCAAAGTTATAAATTTATATCATCTAAAAGTAAAGATAGCACTTTAAAAAATATGTGAATATTATAATATGACAACTAATCTAAGCTATAAATTATTTTTCATCGCAATATATAAATGTTATGATATACTTATTACAGCATCCAAATAGTGTTTTGATTTATTTATTATAACATCCAATTAGTGTTATATTTTTAATATTATTGCATCCAATTAGTGTTATATTTTTAATATTGTAGCATTCATTTAGTGCTATGCTTTATTTGATATAATATTCAAAAAAAATTCATTGGTAAATATCAAACTCAAGCTTATCAATATTTGAGTGGTAAATATTATTAGCACAACATTTACAAAAATCTATTGTTGTTATAGCATTTTATTATTGCTATTATTGGCTAGGAGCCTTTATAATTAATCACCCATAAACTTGTTTAAGTATTGATCTCTTGTGCCTCTAATCTTCTTATATAGCCTCCGGGCAAACCAACTTTCGTGTCACTTCCGATGTGGGACTAAACACTATATTCAAATACTGTTAAGCTTTCTTATTATAATATCCTAATAGTGTTATGTTATACTTATTATAACATGCAGATAGTGTTATGCTTAATTTGTTATAATATTGCAGTAGTGCGTTGCTTTAGTTATTATAGCCGTCTAATAATATTATATTTTACTCATCATAACTATTAAATAGTATTATGAAATACACATTATAACATCGAAATAATGCTATGTTTTGCCAGTTATAGCAACCACGTAGTGTTATGATTCACTTATTACAACATGTAAATAATGTTTTGGGAGACTTATTATAGCGTCATAATAGTACTGTTTTTTGCTTATTGAAACGTTCTAATAGTAGCAGGATTCTTGCTTATTGTAACGTTCAAATTTATAGCATTTAGTAAAGAATGTTATTGTCGCGCCCCGACCCGCAGGACCCAGACCGGGCCGGGACACGAGGGGGGAAAACCTACAACTACAGCCTCAACTGGCGGAAACAGTTGAGACTACGGCCAGCTGGCGGAAACAGCTGCCAAGAGGCACAAGCGGAAACAAAGAACTAAATAACAACTATTAACATTTATTACAAAACAGTAATAAAAGAGTTAACAGGGTTTAGTACAACAAGCTACAAGGGATCAACATTCCCCAAAAAGAAGCTACACTACCCACTGGGGTCTCCGCGAACGCACAAACGAACCCATCCTGACCCTCAGACATGGTCAGGATTCGGCACGCTGCCACGAGACTGCCGACGGGGAAGCACCGGAGGAGAACGAGGACCCGCACCTGCAAACACCACAGTCCAGGTAGGAATGAGCAACAGCTCAGCAAGGTCCTACTCTACCACTCTCGCTAAGAAGGCAAACCCAAACGAACCAACCCTGAAGCCAAGTACTGAGACTTGCCAAGGATCCCATAAATCCCGTCAATAACCCGAAGGACTCCTGTCCCAGTACGCCCCTCCGACAACCACTGCTCAGGGGTGGACAACTCCGACAATCCCTGACACAGGGTGGACATGACGCTACTGGTAGGACACCCTTTCCCAAGCGGGATCTCCACACTTGGCGGAACGATCGAGGTTAAGACTACCACCTCCCAGTACTCCAAGCCACAGAGCCAACAGGACCTCCAACTCCTGACCCAAGACTAAGTCTAGCCAGGGAGTCCATCGATCCCATCTATGTTTCCCTCCCCCAGGGTTCCTGTCCAACCCACGTCCCTCCGATAGCCACTGCTCAAGGACTGGGCTACCTCCGACAGTCCTTGACACAGGGTGGGGCCAAACGATACTTGTAGGACACCCTTACCGGGGTAACGGCATCCCACGCTCAGTCCTAGATCACCGGAGTTCACGGGTCAACCCCACCCAGTCTAGCCTAGCATGTCTAATGCACAGGAAACAGGGCATGATACTAAATAAAGCGGTAACAAGTAACACAGCAAGGGCACACCTTCGGCCCATTTATTCTAAACACTCCCGAGGATCATGACTTCCTTCGGTTCACCATAAAGCGGTAAAAGGGCATAACCCATGGCCCATTACACTAAGCATTCCCGAGGGTTCATTACTCCCTCGGTTAACCACAAATCGGTAAACATTCAAGCATGATGTAAAACATAGAAGCCCCAAGGGCAAAACCGTCAAAACCCACTTACATGCGAAGCCCCGCGGGCAAAATCCATGAAAACCCTCTCTGCTACTAAAGGATCGATCCTCACCAAGGGAAGGATCGATCACTTAAGTAACAGTGAGCTTCCCTCACTGTCGAGACACAAAGGATCGATCCTTTCTCCCAGGAAGATCGATCTTTCTCAAGACAGAAGGCGCCCTTCCAGTCGCACCAAGGAAGATCGATCTTTCCTCCCAGGAGGATCGATCTTTCTCGGGACGAAGGGTATCCCTGCTAACCCAGGCCCCATGATCGATCTCCTCCCATAAGAAGATCGATCATGTGCTGGGCGCAGCAAGCCAACACCAGAAGGACCGATCCTTCCTCCCAGGAGGATCGATCCTGATGGGTTCCGGCGTGCTTCCGGCCGGAAAAGCCGCCGGAAGACACAACCAAACCACACCAAACTTGGTGGGCTGGTAGATCTAAGCAACACGAAGCTACTCATGGCTTCAAAACCGGAAACCAACAGCCCCACAAGGAGATCTAACGAAAACAAAACCCGGATTTAAACCCTCAACAAAGCCGGAGTTTGGAGTGAGAACCCTACCTCTTCAGAGCAGCTTCGATCCACGAAGCCTAGCCAAGGATCTTCCTCACGCCGTCACGGTTCCAACGAGCCTTCAAGCTCCAAGAACGGTTGCCGGAGGAGGGAGAACGGAGGAGGGAAAGGGGCGGTCTCAACAGGGGAAGAAGCAGAGCCGGGAGAAGAAGGAGGAAGAAGAAGAAGAAAGGAAGGAGGAGGGGAAGGGGTAAGGCTGGGGGAAAGCCGGCGAAGGCGGGGAAAAGTTGGGGGAGGGGAGGGAAAGTCTTCCCTCCCCTGACAGGGGAAGCGACGGCCACCGCGGTGGCCGTCCTTCGAAAGCCACCGACAAAGACTTCCAGGCACAGGCAGGATCGATCCTCCACGACCCAAGGATCGATCCTCCCTGCCCAGAAGTGCAACCTTGGGCTGGAAAACGGGCCCAAGCCCAGAACTCCCAAACTAGGTCCCACCTAACCGTTCTAACGAACATAAACACCAAACAAGGTCTGTGTGTGCACACCCAGTGTGAAACGACCGCCAAGGCGCAATTTCCCAAATTGCCCTTGGGGTCAACAACAAGCCACAGGGATGGGGGGGGGCAGGTCCTCACAGTTATAAAACATGTGCTATGATATATGCATTGATAGTGCCGGTATGTGTTATCGAATCCATCAAATAATATGCTATAAAATATCCTATAAAATGTCACCGATCTCTAAACGTCACGACTTCTTTACAAATTTATGACATATTTAATATTTATGTTATCAATACTCAATCTTTAATAGCATTTACAAATATATGTTATGAAATATGTGTTATCGAATCCATCTTTTCTTGTAGTGCTACCATATTTAGATACTTCCAGTAGGAGTTCTTGCAAACCTCAGCATACAACATAAAACATAAAACATAAAATTGAGAACCAAGTCCCACATGAGTCTATGTTGGCACCACACAAGAACTTGAATCTTGAATATAAAGTCTTTTTTATCCTAACAACGGCGATGTGGAATGCATGTACAAGTTGTTTGAGACTACATCGTTCCTTTGTTGTCATGCAGCATACACGACATGGTTGAAATACCCTAGAAGTACATTTTGACAAGATGGACAAAATTTGTTAGGAATGTCCTCCCAATTAGAACCAAGCATACTGAAGAAAATGAAGATTTGCATACTTGGTCGGGCAAGATAGCATCTCAATACATGAGAAATTGTTTGAAGTTGGGAACTAGTTCTAGTGGTCGTCGAAAATTAGAAGAAAACCTTATGATAGTTACAGACTTGGCTGACAACTTCGCCAAAGTTGATATAGTTGATGGTAGTGACATGTAGCCCACAAAAGAAATTGTTTAGGGGAGGGTCAAAGGTGTAAAGAATCGGGGTGGACGGAAGGCAACAAAGCGTCCCAAAAGTCTGAAGCCTTTGATACTTTATTAGTTTTATTGAATTTTTTTTCCAGAAAAAACATGGGTTTACTTTATGAAACAGAAGTCTGAAGCCTTTGATAAGTTCAAGATCTAGAAAGCAATGGTTGAGAAGTAAACTGAAAAATAGATAAAGTGTCTAAGGACATATAACGGTGGAGAGTTTGTCTCTATGAAGTTTGAGCAGTTTTGCTTAGATGAAGCCATTAGATGGCATTTTACAGTTCCTGACAAGCCACAACAAAATGGAGTAGTTGAATGAATGAACATGACACTTCTAGAAAGAGTCATGTATGAGGATATTTGCAGACATGTCAAAACATTTTTTGGTTGAGGCAGTCAACATGGCTTGTTATGTGGTGAACAGATCACCTTCCAAAGCACTACAGTTGAAAACTGTAGAAGAGGTATGGACATGCAAGCCTGTTGATTATTCTAATTTACATAGTTTTGGTTGTCCTATTTATATGTTGCTTCAGGAAACAAAAGGAACAAAACTTGATGCTAAGTCCAAGATGTGCATCTTCATTGGATTTAAAAAAGGAATGAAGGAATTCAAACTTTGGGATCTTAAAATTAGGAAGATTGAGTACAGCCGAGATGTGGTATCTGATGAAGCATCCATCTTGAAGAAATTTCAGCAAGACACTCAAGATAATGATGAGACTATTATGACTAGCTTGCAGGTGGAGTTGATTAGCATAGAAAGAAGCATCATTGTGCCAGGTATTGAAGAATCTTCTCATCAGAGTCATGAGGAAGAGGTACAACCACAAGAAGGATTGCCATACTCTATTGCAAAGAATAGAGAAAGAAATATAAGAAAGCAAGCTAGATTTGATGATATAGTTGCATATGCTTTGTTGTCAAGCTTAGGTGGGCTAACCAACTTCAAAGAAGCAATAGAAGAGAAAGATAACTCACTATGGATAAGTGCTATGGAAGTTGCATATGCTTTGTTGTCAAGCTTAGGCGAGCTAACCAAGTTCAAAGAAGCAATAGAAGAGAAAGATAGCTCGCTATGGATAAGTGCTATGGAGGAAGAGATGACTTCTCCGTATAAGAACCAAACTTGGGAGTTGGTGGATCTACCCAAAGGAAAGAAGGCAATCAACTGCAAGTGGATATATAGGAAGAAAGAAGCTTCATCTGAAGGAGAACCAATCATATATAAGACGTGATTTGTAGCAAAAGGGTATGCACAGAAGGAATGAGTAGATTTTAATGATATTTTCTCTCTAGTTGTGAAACATTGCTCTATTAGAATTCTATTGGTTATGGTAGCTATGTGGAACATGGAGTTAGAACAGCTTGATGTGAAGACAACATTCCTCCATGGATAGTTAGAGGAGGAAATTTATGTGACACAACCAGATGGGTTTGTTGAAGAAGGCAAGGAGCAGCTTGTTTGCAAGCTCAAGAAATCACTTTATGGTCTCAAACATGCACCTAGGCAGTGGTACAAGTGGTTGATAGTTTCATGGTGGCACGGGGCTATACGAGGAGCATGTATGATCGGTGCGTATACTTTTGTTTTCTTACTGATGGTTCTATTATTTTATTGGTGTTTATGTTGATGACATGTTAATTGCTTGCAAAAGTTTGATGAGATCAGTAAGCTGAAACAGGAATTAAACATTGAGTTTGAGATGAAAGACTTGGAAAGTGCCAGAAAGATTCTAGGCATGGAATTATGAGAGATAAACAGAATGGAAAGCTATGGTTGATACAGAAGAAGTACCTTGAAAAAGTGGTGGCCAAATTCAATATGAAGGAAGCCAAAGAAGTTTGCACGCCACAAGCTTAGCACTTCAAGTTATCTTTTTAACAATGTTCGAAGATAGGAAGAAAAAGAAGACATGCTCGGAGTATCATATGCTAGTGTTGTTGGATGCTTGATATACGCTATGGTATGCACCAGACCGAATCTTAGGCGATCAGTGTCGTGAGCATATATATGGCAAATACAGGGAAAGAGCATTGGAATGCTCTAAAGTGGATTTTGCGGTATTTGAAAAGTACACCAGATACAGGATTATTATTTCAGAAAGGCATTTGAGAGGATATGGTCGTGGGCTATGCAGATTCAGATTATGCAGGAGATCTAGATAGACGAAAGTCAACTACATGGTATATCTTTACTCTATGTGAAGGCCCCATTAGCTGGAGGTGTACATTGAAGGACATAGTTGCTTTATCAACTACAGAAGTAGAGTCCATGGCAGCAGTTGAGGCAACCAAGGAAGTTGTTTGGTTAAGAGGTTTGATAAATGAGTTTGGTATAAGACAGAAGAATGTTAGTCTATATTGTGACAACCAGAGTGCTATATGTCTAGCAAATGACCTAGTGTATCATGCCAGGATGCAGCACATAGATGTGAGGTATCATAGGCTCAGAGATTTTGTTACGGATGGTAACATACAATTGAAGAAAATTCCTAAAGAAAAGAATGTTGTTGACATGATTTTTTATTTATTTTTTATAATGAGATGATCCATGAGGCTTGGGAACACAGTTACAAAAGGTTATAATCACCCAGAGAATGTTGCTGACATGATGACCAAGCCTCTATCTAGGGAGAAGTTCAGGAACTGCCTGAACTTAGCCTACATACAACAGTGCTAGTTGATGAAAGCCCCGGAGAGAGGGGGTGTGATTTATCGAGAATCCAAGTCAAAGTTTTTGAAGAAGATCAATTGTTGAGTCAATGTGGAGACGGTTGATTTTGACTCCAAAATTGAAGTTGACCTAACTCTCAAGATTAGGCTCTGTTTTATCATTGCTCTCTCTCTAGGTAATTTTTATTGCCTAGCTAGCTTGTATATGATTAGTTGGGACCTGGTAGGTTTTTGGTTTTTTTGCTAACATCAAAAGAAGGCCATATGTGTTGTATGTGGAAGATGTGAGGCGTCCTTTCTCCAGGCTGCCAGTTGTGAAAAGAAAAGTGAGAGAGAGACAAGAAGAAGGGTGTGTGAGAGAGAGAGTAGTTGCTTGGTGTGGTCCTCCTCTTGTAAACTTTGATACTATAGTGGATATCTCTAGTGTATACTCCTCGTAAATGTACGAGGATTGTCTCTTAATCACGTAAATCCTTATTATATTCCCTCTTTTCTTGTGTTTTGTTTGTATTGTGTTTTCTTCACGGTTTTGCGCATCGTTGAAGGGCTTACAGATTTCGAAATCTGTCGCTTCCACGCTAACATATTTATGCGGTAAGGAGTGGTCCGTCACTGCATCGAAGTGCTTTTGCCCCACCAGATGCAACATTAGAAAAATTGATGCGGATAAATCCTTTTAAAAAAAGCTATATTCGCTATGAACCTTTTTCAACATTAATGAGGGTGCATCGACAATGCATCCTCAGAAGCCAAACACGACATCATATTTATTACTATATCATATGATGCATCAACACATGATACTGCCCAGCCAAACACACATTGAGGGAACATGGTAGATCCTTTTTCTGCTATTTTATGTGTAATTCATGTGAAATTTTGTGGAATATCATTGATTATGTGTATTTATTTGGTTCCCCTATGTGATGTGTTTGTGAGCTGTTTTTTTTTTCGAACAAATAAGCCCGAAGACTTAATAAGTGATTACAAAATATTAATCACATCCAACTTCCGCCGGGACATAGCCCGGTGTTCATGAGGAAGTAGATGACAAACTATGAGAATGATAGTTACTGTATTAGATATTTAAACAAGAGAACAAAAACAGTGCTGCAATCATCACATGTAATTTTTCAATATGCAATTAAGTTGTTTTAGAGGGGGATAAACTCATAAAACCCTCCAATTAGTTTTTTTATTCGATCTAAAGAAAAGAATGTTGCTCACATGATGACCAAGCCTTTATCTAGGGAGAAGTTCTGGAACCGCCTGAACTTAGCCTACATACAACAGTGCTAGTTGATGAAAGCCCCAGGGAGAGGGGGTGTGATTTACAGAAAATCCAAGTCAAAGTTTTTGAAGAAGATCAATTGTTGAGTCAACATGGAGGTTGTTGATTTTGTGATGCAGGACCAAGCCCGGACCTGACCGAGTCCGATCTGGAGCAGCTCCCGAGGCGATCCGGACGCGTTCGGATCCCATCCGTCCGACTCAGATCTCCGGGCGACCCCGACCGTCGGATGGGCATAACTTTCGATCCAGGTGTCCGATCGGGGCGTGCGACCAGTCGAAATGACCGGCGAAACGACCGGCTCGACGAGCCCGTCAAGAATCATCGGAGATCGAAGATCTCTCCATGACCTTGACCTCCGAATCTTCAAATTCCTTTTCCTTTGGTTTAAAATTTAGTTTTAGTGAAAAACTTTCCTTTTTAGGCAGTTTGTTCGGGTCTTTCTATTTTTGACAAATTTCTTATTTCTAGTAGGTTTTCTCCTATTTAAATTTCGGGTTTAGTATTTGGATTAGGTTAATTCATATCAGAGTCCATGTATGAGTTGGTCTGGTCTCTTCTTAAACCTATAAAAGGAGGACTTAGGGTTTGTAAGAGAGAGTTTTTGATGATTAATGAAAGTTAGGGTTTTTGATTTCTCCTCTTGAGAAATATGGTTGTCTCTCTCATAAAGAGGTCCACGTTTATCCTGCGCCATTTTGACTCCAAAATTAAAGTTGACTCAACTCTCTAGATTAGGCTCTGTTTTATAATTGCTCTCTCTCTCTCTATATTATTACCTAGCTAGCTTGTATATGATTAGGTGGGACCTGGTAGGTTTTTGGTGTTTTTGCTAACATCAAAAGAAGGCCATATGTGTTGTATGTGGGGGATGTGAGGCGTCCTTTCTCCAGGCTGCCGGTTGTGAAAAGATAGTGAGAAAGAGACGAGAAGAAGGGTGTGTGAGAGAGAGAGTAGTTGCTTGGTGTGGTCCTCCTCCAGTAAACTTTGATACCATAGTGGATATCTCTAGTGTATACTACTCGTGAATGAACGAGATTTGTCTTTGAATCACGTAAATTCTTATGTTCCCTCTTTTCTTGTGTTTTGTTTGTATTGTGTTTTCTTCATGATTTTGCGCATCATTGTCGCTTCCGTGCTAACATATTTATACGGTAAGGAATTGCCGGTCATTGCATCGAAGTGCTTTTGCACCACCAGATGCAACATTAGAAAAATTGATGCGGACTATATTCACTATGAACCTTTTTCAACATCAATGAGGGTGCATCGACTATGCATCCTCAGAAGCCAAACACGACATCATTTTTATTCCTATATCATATGGTGCAGCAACACATGATACAACCCAACCAAACACACATTGAGGGAGCATGGTAGATCCCTTTTCTGCTATTTTATGTGTAATTCATGTGAAATTTTGTGGAATATCATTGATTATGTGTATTTATTTGGTTCCCCTATGTGATGTGTTTGTGAGCTGTTTTTTTTTTCGAACAAATAAGCCCGAAGACTTAATAAGTGATTACAAAATATTAATCACACCCAACTTCCACCGGGACATAGCCCGGTGTTCATGAGGAAGTAGATGACAAACTATGAGAATGATAGTTACTGTATTAGATATTTAAACAAGAGAACAAAAACAGTGCTGCAATCATCCACATGTAATCTTTCAATATGCAATTAAGTTGTTTTAGAGGGGGATAAACTCATAAAACCCTCCAATTAGTTTTTTTATTCGATCCGCCTTCTCATTTTCTAGTCTCTCACAGCCCAAAAACAAACAAACAAACAAACATGCGACCTTTCTCTTTGTCGCTTTATAATAGTTAAAAGACCGTCACAGGAGCTATTAATGGCCGTCCAAGTTCCAACATGCGACCTGTCTATTTCCAGCTCTCTCCTTTTCTTATCCCAACGAAAAGATTAACCAACCGACACTCGCTTACGTGTCAAAATGTCGTACTCAAGCTACTTCGCTTACCTGTCGACAAGCACCAGCTGTATTTCCTCCACGTATTGACCCCTAGGTTAATAATTCATATCTGTCGGTAATGGTATACCTGGCCTTACCCCATGGCCGTTAATAAGCCGCCCATCGTTCTATCTCTCTCTGCCCCAGTGTGTAGACTATCTAACCTCAACCAGCTTACGTGGCTGGCATAGCCACGTCGCAGATAAGCTCGGCAGCTATCTCAATCAACAACCAGATTAGTCCACGTACTCGATATAATTCATACTCTAATCTACCCTTGCGAACAGATTATCCAACACATTTCCCTTTCCAATTCCCTTGCTGCTCACGGGCCCCACCTTTTTAAGTTTCGAAGACGAACATATTCTAAGCTTGAACGCTGACGTGTCACGAGAAGTATGCTTCCACGTAGTATTGTAAAATAATGAACAACCAATATGCGTGCACGTAGCATTGTAGGATTGGTTATTCTTCCACCGAAAAGCATCTTATGCGCGTCGTCCCCCTCTTCTCTCTCAGATCTCCATTGGAGAACTACGAAACATTCCCGGAGCCTCCACTGGGTTTTAAAGGCTTCTCTATAGTTAGGGTTTCGCGGGATCTCGGCGTCTAGGCCTTCGCTTCGATCTCGATGCCTGGGTACGGCGCCATCCCGACGGGGCCGGGGGCGGCGGCGTCGAGCTCGTCTCGCGCGACCGAGTTCATGATGCGAGCCAAGGAGCGGGGGAAGGCGCTGGTGGCGTCGCCGCGTCCGTGGCGCGACCTCTTTGACCCCTCGGCCTTCTCCCGCCCCTACAGCTACGGGGAGGCCATGACCCGCCTCCGCCGTAACCTCGCCTACTTCCGGGCGAACTACTCGTTCGTGACCCTCTTGATCGTCTTCGTCGGCCTCTTGTGGCACCCGATCTCCATGATCGTCTTCCTCGCCGCCTTCGTCGCCTGGTTCTTCCTCTACTTCTACCGCGAAGACCCCCTCGTCCTCCTCGGCCGCCCCATCGATGATAGGATCGTCCTATCTGTGCTCTCTTTGGCCACTGTCGTCGCGCTCGTGCTCACTGGCGTCGGACTGAATGTTCTCGTAACCCTAAGCATCGCGGGGTTGATCGTTGTGTTGCACGCGGCGTTTAGAATGACGGATGATCAGTTCTTCGACGAGCAGGAAGCTGCTGAAAGGGGTCTGCTCTCGGTGGTCGGCAGTCGATGAGACTGGCGAATGGCCGATTGGGGGTGATTAGGACTTCTTTCTTCTTGGGAATTCTCGATATGATTCGATCTAAGGGATGAATTCTTTTTGCTGACAAAAGATAAGATGGTAATAAGTTCGTTCGGAGGAGGCCATAGTGCATGAGGACCGTATAAACTAGTATGATTCGTGCAGAGGAGGAAGCTGATTTTTTGCGCCATTTCTCTAGTTTTGCGGAGGATATTGTTGGTCAAAATTTATCGGCAAATAAGGTTGTAACTTTTCACTTTGATTAAGAGCTTCTTGTTTTCAATTGTGGGTTTTTCTTAGCTAGAGCTTTTGTCATGCCTACGTGTGAATGATTGCTTAGGAGCACTGCGTAGTGTGAAGTCGCTGGTTGTTTGTATCTGCACTCTTGACATCTTTAGCGTAGCTTACGTTCTTGAGCTGTGAAGTGATATGTGAATTGATAAAGAAGTTTGTACATTTTGTGGTTCAAAAATCTTGTGTGTGATTTCCTTATAATGATAGAGCTCTATTTGGTGTATTCCTTCCCTGCAGAACTTGTGCTTGGATTCGTTGGGGTTGCACCTTGTTAGTAAATTGCTTGCTTATGTAATTCGTGGGAACTCTCTTAACATACTTCTTCCTATTCTTGAAGTAATTCATGTCATCCAAAGAATTTTTCTCATTCATGCTTGAGCACATCTGTGTTGAAGGTCTGCTGGATATGTTTTTTAAATCATGGACTATTCATGTTAATGAGATGAATGAATACTCAAGTAGATGAAAAATTGACAGAATCTAATGCTACTTGAAATTTTAGCTTTTGAAGCTCAAATTCTCTCAGACTTTGTGATCACTGATAAGGCTCTTTTAAACTTTGAGGCCACGTTTGTTTCTCCTAGCTGTTAAATGCCTGTAGAAAAGTTTTAGATAGGAATTATGTTTATAGGATTGTAGAACCACAAGATGTCGAAGAATAGGGTGTTGCAGTCAGATCTTTTGGTAGGAATTAGAAGCATAAGCAAATAATATAGGATGAAAGCAGAAGTGTTGCATTTTCATATGAGTCTGCCTTCTTTGATGTTCATTGGCAGGTTTGGACAGAAGCATCAAATCCATGTGGCTTTTCCCTTTCATCCTCTTTAACTGACTTCTCTCTGTAGCACAAGAGTTGTGATTTTGTTGTCTAAACTTTGGGTGCCTGTATGAAATAACTCTAATTGGTCCTCCAGGGCCGTTTAGGGTCTTGTTGAATTATTTTGGGTGAGACAGACTGATGTTGGCCATTTCGAGCAAAATGGAGTGATCAAACGAATTGATAGAAGAGATAATGGGTAGAAATCATGCCTTATACTGGCTTAGGCTTGATTTCGAACTAACCAAATTGCTTTAGTAGAAACTTCAAACCGGTTTTGGGGTGTGCAAGGAGAAAACTTCAAACCAGGTTTTCACAATTGATAGTTGACACGTCATGCTGGATATCCATGCAGGGTATGCAGATTTGGAATACTAACAAGAACTTCTGTGCATTTAAAGGCAAATTGTGTTAGCATGACTATAGAAGCTAGGTGAGATTCTATGAGAAAATCTTTTCTGCACCGTGTTGTACTTCATCTTTTTTCATGATAGGTCGTTGACGGAAATTTAACTTTTTTACAGCCAAAAGAAGATCAGTTTCTCTGTGTTTAATATCTTGCAGCTGCCTCTTGCATAGTTGAATATTTCGCACCATAGTTGTTACTATTTTCAGGTGGCTTGTCCATTCTCTAAATTGACATTTAGCCTTCATACACTTTCTCGTTAGCAGAACTTTCCGAGTGAAGCTTTGATCCCAAAATTCTAGGTTTCCTTTGGCAAGACGTGGGAGGGGGGTGAGATGTTTCATCCTTAATCAATATTGTTAAGAGTAGGCAGATTTATTCAATGATAAAGTAGGACCGACAAGAAGTTTTTATCAACTGTGATAGAGGAGGACCTTAAGATGGTCATCCATTCAGAAACGATTTCTTACCTACTGCAGGTTATGCTTCTTAGGCTACGATGGTTTGTTAACTGTTGACAAAAGTCATTCTGGTACCATATAGGAAAGTATCTGTAGCAATTGGAGACGCTACACCAATTTTTGCATCATCTGTTCTACTAAAGCTATCTTTTGGTACAGGTGAATATCATCAGGAACTGGATGACTCATATGGTTAAGATGTTTGTGAAGCATCTCAACGAAACCTTTTATTCTTTTTATCAAGGAGCTATAAGTTTTTCATTCTGGATTAGGACCCTGTAGATTTGATCACCATCTCGACAGAAAAGGATATCGAGCTTCGAAAATTGATATATTCCATTGAAGTTTAAGTTTAAAACAAGACTGGTTCGTGCAGTCAAATTCAATCATTTAACTTTTCACTCTTAGTTCAATTTCCATACAAAGTTTTCCAGGGTCAAAAATTTGGTTTGATGTTTATGCAACAGAGAATTTGGATGATTGTTTTTGTCGAACTGATCAACTTAAACAGGTCTGATCTTCTATGGATCAGGGTGTCTTACCATCGAGCCAACCCATCGTGGTACGAGCTATGGCACCTTGATCCACTTCCAGGGTGTCATATTACCAGGCAAACCCATCGTGGTGGCAGCCACCGTCCTGCGTCCTGCCCATGTGTTGCTTTTGCAACTCACAGGGAATGCAGGGTGGCACATCTGTATGTTTCGCTCCAATCAGGAACCATTGTCGGCTACCTACTTGTATTTTATATTTGACTGGAATAAAAGCGAGACAACTCAAAAACGGCACGATAAACATTCCAGAAAGAAATAAAAGTTAGGGTTCCATGGAAGTTGTATTAATAAATAATTAGCATTTAGAGAGCACCATGTATTCATGCCATCCATCAAACAACTTGAGTAGCTTAGTGGTAGTAGTACACATTTGCCCTGTATGATTGATCCTGAATCAAATGCCAAAGATCGCCAATTCATTAAGAAAAAAGTAAGCCACGATGATTAGGCTCAGCTAATAAAAAAGAAATGAACATCAACGTAAGCAATGAGGGAATACCTGTAAGTGGAAAAACTAATATTCAAATATAGAATCTGATATAAAGAATAATTTGGGTGAAAAATAGGCATCAGAACTTTTTGGAACCAAGATGTACAGTACAAAATTTAACCTTCCAAGGAAATTTGGAACTCAGACTCGGATATTACTTGCTAAAGGGAAGTCATATGAGTTCTCATAGCTGGTAAACAAGTGCAAAGCTTTGCTTACAAATTGCTACTGCTGCAAATAAAAGAAAAATGAATGCCACCATAGGAACCCTAAAATTACATCACAAAATAGAGCTTTATGGAAAGGAAAGAGTGATACATGACAGGAACCTACTTGAAAACTTATGGATGGTATACATTTGTATTATATAAATGAATAAATGCATTCAGGGCTACATATTGAAAGATGACACGACTTAATTATTTTTACATACTGGCACAGGCGAACTCGCATAAAAGCAGCATGATGACAAATAGGTCATTTGGACAATAGGCGAACCGATGAACAAGGACCACAAAGGGTGTTCCAAAATTGGAAGAATGGCAGCAGGTGTGCAGCTAAGAAGAGGGCTGGAGCCTTCGGCGATAGTTTAGTACCATCACGAAATCCTTGGCTGAGGTGCCCACCAATGCATGCACTTTTTGGGACGACCCTGTCCTCAGCCACAGATCTACTAGATTGTGCAGTGCCAACGTGGGTAGCACTGGCTGTCCTCGACAAATAATTTCCACCTGAAAGAAAATGTGAACGAATTAGTCTGTCGAATTGGTACTGAGAGGAGATCTTTGCACATAGGGTAAGGTTAATCCTTTGAATAATAAACTATCCTCATGAATCACAATATGGAATCACTATGTACTACAACACTTTCTAGTAATGATGTTCTGATCAATCTCATAGCCCTTAAACTGCTCTAACCCGTTCTCATGGCACTTAAAAAAAAATTAACCTCACAACCTATCGTCCTGCAAATATCCTTGAAGAACAGGCTAAACAAATGACCGAATTCACAGTTCTTTGATTAGTAGACAATATATGATCTTCAAGTTTTCACAGTGAAAGCATTGTTTTGAATCCAATCTCATGCAGCAAAGAACCAGTGTCGAATTGGTATTGAGAGGAGATCTTTGCACATAGGGTAAGGATCGGACGCTTTACAAAAAGCTAAGAGGGGTGTGCATATGAGCACTAGAAAATCTCATACCTCCCTTCCCTCCTTTCCCCCCTTTTCCTAAGCAAATGCAGATTGAACATGATATAAGTGTGTTACCACTCAAAATTTCAAAAGGTAACCGTCGTGTCGACCCACACCACTTAAGAACGATTTGTATCGTCAAGAGGGACAGATGGTAGCCACGTGGCACGTCCAATGGTCCGGAGAGGAAGCAACGCAACGCCCGATGGCCTCCTATAGAGGCATAATGATGAACGGATGGCTTCATTAGCATCAGTGTCAGGTTGTCCACATGGACCAATCGCAGACCGAATTCGAAGGGGTGGCATGTGGGAACTCGCGTGAGTGAGAGAACGTCGACCAATGAGAACTCTTCGTCATTAATGAGACTTAACACATGAACATGGTTCCAACACCAGTAATGATGGCAGAGATGTCAATTCTGGAAAAGTTATCATGAAGGCGGGACTTCAATCCAAGAGAAGCCATTAGCCCGGGGTGAGGCTTACTCGTCGATCCACGCAAAAGCTTGAAGGTTTGATACTCCTAGCGCATCGACGCATTGTGTAACCAAAACCGAGTGTAAAGAATATTATGTCCTGAGTGTGTCGACGGAAGGGAACACCTGTACATAGCAAACCTGTCTCGACATCGACGTATTATAACCGTCGAGCAAAACACATCATGTGGTTTTAATTGATTCGTAGCCATGTTTGAATCTAGGTTTGATCAACATAATTTGACCATCATGAGGTGTATTAGCTCTAGCTCTAGTTCGCTCTCGTTTGCGCTCTTTTGCTGTTGTAATCAAGCTTCCCAAGGAGTCATAATCGATCGAAGCAAGTAGTTATTGTTCTTGATTGTACTTGTATTCCTAGGAGCAGTGCAATCAACATTCCATTTGTAAGAGTAGTTTAATTCTAATCTCAGGAGTAGCAGTAACACAATTCCAGGACTAATCTTGTTAGATTAGCAGTCATGAAATAGCTTAAGCATCCATAGTCTTAGTTTAATTCCCTTTATTTCCACATTTAAATACTAGTAGCCGTGTTCGACCTAGGAAAAGACGCAGAGCACCCAAAAGTCCTCTTGAATTGAGGCCCGGGTATTATGTCCTGAGTGTGTCGACGGAAGGGAACACCTGTACATAGCAAACCCGTCTCGACATCGATGTATTATAACCGTCGAGCAAAACACATCATGTGGTTTTAATTGATTCGTAGCCATGCTTGAATCTAAGTTTGATCAACATAATTTGACAATCATGAGGTGTATTAGCTCTAGCTCTAGTTCGCTCTCGTTTGCGCTCTTTTGCAGTTGTAATCAAGCTTCCCAAGGAGTCATAATCGATCGAAGCAAGTAGTTATTGTTCTTGATTGTACTTGTATTCCTAGGAGCAGTGCAATCAACATTCCATTTGTAAGAGTAGTTTAATTTTAATCTTAGGAGTAGCAGTAACACAATTCCAGGACTAATCTTGTTAGATTAGCAGTCATGAAATAGCTTAACCATCTATAGTCTTAGTTTAATTCCCTTTATTTCCACATTTAAATACTGGTAGCCGTGTTCGACCTAGGAAAAGACGCAGAGCACCCAAAAGTCCTCTTGAATTGAGGCCCGGTAGTCCCCACGCTTTTGACCTTCACGTCGGTTGGTGCACCTTAGGTACCTAGCGACCCAGTACCCGTCTCGGATTCAATTTTTGAGCAATACGCTTTTTGACGACCACAGTAGGAGACCAAAAATGCCACTAGATCCAAGGCCTCTGCCAGCCAAAGTGCTAGGCAAGCTGAAATCCCAATCGAGGGTGAAGGGTCGGAGATGACAAACATCCCCGTCGACAATCCTCAAGTCGAACCAGAGTCAGATGTTAACAATCAACTCACTAATGCGATCGAGGAATTGAGGAGTATTATCGCCTACGAATTGGCAAGGTCTCGAGAAGCAAAGCTTGAAGTTATCACCCGCGTCTCTCGTGAGCTCACGGGTGAACTCGATAAGGCCATAGGGGCGCAAAAGCAATCATCAAAACACGTCCGTCAGACCATTGATGAGATGGGAGTGCTCATGACTAATAAGTCTCATATGCAG
This sequence comes from Narthecium ossifragum, assembly GCA_963920575.1. Taxonomy (NCBI): domain Eukaryota; kingdom Viridiplantae; phylum Streptophyta; class Magnoliopsida; order Dioscoreales; family Nartheciaceae; genus Narthecium; species Narthecium ossifragum. Next base: position 21,046,151 of record OY986974.1, read on the forward strand.
ACTAATCGGCTGATCACTGATGTCATGCACATTCTGAGCGCGACAACGGAGTGGTAGTAGGCCTCGAAACCCATTATGGAAAAACACATCGATGCTAACCGCAAGCTGTATGAAGAAATTCGTAGATCCAACGCTAGCTCCATACATAATGGAGCAATGCGTACTTCCGCTGAAGCAGCAACCTCGAGTGCTCTCCCTCCAAATAACGGGGATTCGAGGGTTGTCGTGAGAGTGACCCCTAACATGCCCCTGCCCCCTCGAGGGTATGCCGATCCAGGCGGCTCGAACGAACTCCTGTTCAACTCTACTGATCCTCAAGGTTACCCTGACCCAGGAACTTTGAGCGGGCCTATGGCCTATAATAATGGCCCCAGACCACATATCAACCAAAGTAGCTTTACACAACAATTCCGAGCCTAGGCCTCACGTAACCATGATCCCTCCTACATACACGACAGTGACTCGGGGTTACACTGAATACGACAACTCAAACGCACCGAGCTACACCGGGGGCACCAAGGGTATCGACCGCCAGCAAACAACCACTATGGGGATTCGGGGGCACAATACCCTCTTCGACCCTCTGTGAACCTAGGGGGGGTATGAAGTTGAACCTCCCAAGCTCGACGCAGAGTATATTGTCCAGGTAATCGAGCAATTGTAAGGTCCTCGAGTCCCTCAATCGCCCATTGTTCAAAAAGCTTTATCCATACTACATTGACAAGGAATACCCTTTGTTTAGGAACTTTAGATGAGCTTACCCTGTTTTATGGGGAGAACGATATGTCCACTCTAGAGCATGTTGCCAGGTTCACCTGTTAATGTCGAGAATATGGGGACAATGATTTCCTCAAGCTCCAAATCTTCCATACATCCCTCACCTGATCAGCGTTTACTTGGTATGTTAACCTGCCTACAAACTCAATCTTCTCGTGGGAAGACTTGTAGAGTTAGTTTCAAGCCCACTTCTCCAAAACTGACTCCGGAGTCTTGATGACTGATCTGGCTCGTATCAGGCAGAAGCTAGGGGAGTCGGCGGAACAATTCATTTTCCGTTTCCGTCGAGCCAAAATTTGTGAAGTTGGCCCAAGACGGGCTCGACTTCGAGCTCAGAAAGTTTGATGGGATAATTTTTAACGATCCCTTCGAGCTCTCTAAGAGGGCATCGAGATACAAGTGCATGTTGTGAGAAGAAACCTTCCGCAAAGGAAAGTCCAATGAGACCTATCACCAAGAACTAGACCCCAAAGTCGACGTTGCCAAGTTCATAAACGGTGTCTCGATTACACATCAATCATTAATTCCTACGAATATGGAGGCTCCTAAAATCTTGAAAGGGGAGACTAAGATGTATTCTTTCAATATTAGTGAGGCTAACAAGATCTTTGACTAGCTCCTCCTGATCAACAAGCGCCTTAAACTTCGAGACAAACATCAATTGCCAGATTCTGAAAAGATCAAAGGCAAAGAATTCCGTAAGTCGCATAGCGTCTTCATAGACTCTACTAACAATTGTGTAGTGTTTAGAAATTTAATACAAGACCGGATGAAGCTGGTGAACTCAAATTCACCGATCCGAAGTCTAAAATGCATGTCGACGAAAACACTTTTGGGGTATCTTATGTTGAGGTTAACATTGCTGAAATAGCTAACTCACATGAATTCTCCCAGGGATCTCGAAGTGCGAAACGCAATATCCGATACTTTCAGGTGGCCAACGAGGCCGACGAGCTCTTCAAGCAGTTGGTCCTAATGAAGCGGCTCTTGGCCCCCCACGGATCAGTACGAGGGCAGATGCAGGTGGTCCTAATGGTGTTGGACAGCCACACCACTGACTCCCGCCACGTGTTCCACTCCTTCGTGTCCTCACTCGTCACCCAGGGAAAGATCACTCTGACAACAAAGCCGAGCCTCGCGTTCAAGGTCACAGACTCACAGAGACGGGTTATATGTTCCCTAAGGCATCAACAAGGCTTGCAACTCCTCGTCCCAAGGGCCCCCAGACCCTTGCCAGTATGGAAGCAGTCACAGGCCCTCCTCGACGCTCCCCCGTTTGTCGCCTCATCAAGGGGCACCATGCCATTCATGGGAGGATTGGCATCAGACCTCGAGGGGCTCCGAGGCGAAATGTACCCCCATTGCTCGATGACGTTCCACATCATGCTCATCAACCAGGGAATGGTGTCACACGACAAACGGGGATGATCCCATCATGGAGGACCTCAAGGATGATCCGTTTTTCAAGAGGTCTCAAAGAACAAGCTCGTCGAAATCAAAATCATGGAGGACCTCAAGGATGATGGTGTCAAAAACATGCTCTCATCCTCAGAGTCCCTGCATTTGAATTACATGCAGGAATAAAACCATGGCCTTTTCGAGTATGGGCTTTAGATGCCATGGACCCATTAGACCCATCTCAAGTGCAGAGCATAATTATATTCTCGCCGCAACTGACTATTTTACAAAATGGGTCGAAGCCATCATGTTGAAGGAAGTTACATAGGCTTCAACAATCAAATTCTTAAAGGAAAACATAATCTGTCAATTTGAATTACCTGAATCGGTCATGGTGGACTGAGCCACAAGCTTCAACGAGCAAGAAATGCAAGAATTATCCTAAAAGTGAGGTTTTTCTATAGTGAATTCAACTCCCAACTACACCCAAGCCAACGGCCAAGCTGAGTCAACTAGCAAACTCATCAAATACAATCTCAAGAAGATGCTCGAGACTGAATGTAACCCTAGAAGGTGGAACGATCTACTCATCGAGACTGTTTGGGCTCACCGCACCTCTTGAATAGAGAGTACCAGAACAACTCCTTATGAGTTAGTTTATGGTCATGATGGCATACTCTCAGGGCCTGTTTGGATCCCACGGCCGTGGGATCCATGGGACGGTATCCGCATCCGCGGGCGCGGATACCATCCACGGCGTCCGCTCGAATCGAGCGGACGCCGAATCCGCGCGGAATCCAAACAGCGGGATCCCATTTGCGGGCGGATTCCACGGATCCGTTGGGTGCCAAACGCACCCTTAGTTGAGACCCAAGTAGAATCCCCCACGGTCGGATTCCTAGCTAATCTCGACGAAAGCCGGTATGAAAAAGCAATGCTCGGAGAACTCAACTCATTGGAGGGTTCGAGAATAAAAGCATTAAAAAGAATCGAGGTTCAGAAGAAAAAAGCAACTCGAGCATACAACAAGAAGATTCGGAATAGAAGTTTCAAGAAAGGTGATTTGGTCTGAAAAGTAATCTTTTCTCCAGAAACCAAAGATCCTGTCTATGGGAAATGGAGCCCAAACTGAGAAGGGCCATTCCGGATTCGAGAGGTGCTTTCTTGCAATGCGTATCGTTTGCAGAGTCTCGACAGAATAGAACATCTACACACAATCAATGGCAAGTTCCTTAAAAAAATAAACACCGTCAATATGAGATGCTAACAAAGTAATATGGAAACAAAATTTCCCATAACTTTTGGATAAATTTCTCCAATCTCCATTACAAAAAGAATTCTAATGGTACCATCGACAGGATCTCCTCAGAAAGTTCCACAAGTCATCAAAAAGAGCTACAACAAATTTGGAAAGAACCATATCATCAGGGTTCGCATTTAGATGCACTACAATAGCTTCGAGGCCGGCCAGATTATCCCTACATTGTTGGAAGTCAGCATCATAGGCTTCTCACGTCGACACTATGACCTGGTCGAAGTCTTCCTTCATAGCTACTGTCTCAGCCATTGGTGCCTAAGAAGCGGCAAGCTCCACTTGGAGAGTGGCGACCCGCTCTTGCAGAGAGGCAATGTGATGCTCGAGTTTCCTCGCCTCGGATTCCGCCCGTCTCAGCGTATCTCATTCCAGAAATCCATATTCAACTCAAGATCACGCCTTGAGTTGGTCTTGGGAAAACCAGGCACATGCCACGGCGTCCATACCCGCATCGGATTGCTCACATGCACTCCTACAAACACGTTCGAGAAAGGGATAGAAGGAGGTCGGGCACGAGAAGCAAGATAGTTCCCAAAAAACCCATACTCGTTTGAGCAACGAAACGAGTAGCTTCATTCTCTGGCTCCGGCTCCATGCTCAACTGTTCTGGAAAGTAGGCATGAGCCCATAGCTGGACCAACCATCCGGCTGAAATAGCCCCTCCTAAACCTATTCCGGAAAGCCTCCCCGAGGCGTCGATAGACCGTGCACAACAATAGAGGTGCAAGGGCTTCTGGTTGGGTGGACATGGCCAAGTGCTCCACCAATGGAAGCCACTCCTTCCTCATCTAGGTCAATCAACTACGTCCGATGAACTTATTTAGCCAATATTTGAAAAAGGCTACTATCTCCCGACGGGTCACAGCCTCCCCGGCCTTGCCTTTCTCGTTGGAGAAGTAGGTAGAATAGGCGATACAGTCATCGGGACACTCAGTGGTTGAAAGCAAGCGATCCTCTAAAGGCCCATTTTCCAAGAAATCCGACCAAGCTTCACCTGCGACGGGCACGTTGGTCAAGAAGAAGACGTCCACCAATGTGATCGTCATGGGCCCATCAGGTAGCAAGAAGCAGTTGTATTCCGTAATCCAAAAAGACAAAAGGTATAAAAGAAGCGGGGTGTCAGCAGGCTGATGTGGGAGGTGGATCAGGCCCTTAACGCGCATCTTCTCGGCTTGAAATTCCCAATCGGGTCCGCTAGGATGCGCTCCGTCCATGATGCAAAGTCTTTGTCATAAGAAGGCCAACTCTTTTAGACCTTACCAGATAACCACCGATCAAAGGACTCAGGAGGTTCCGGGAGACTGGCGAGGGGAGACACACCCATTAATGGATAGAATGAGCGAACACATTGAGAAAACTCATCGTCTTCCATCGACGGGATCATGGCAGGCCCCAATTCATAGTGCTTCCTATCTTCAAGATGCTTGTACTCAAAGAAGAGATCACGGAAGATGAGGACCCATGTGTCCTTCATAAGGATCTTGAAAGGGCGTGCTAAAGGCTTAGAGAAATCAAGTGGGCCTCCTTCCTTGAAGGCTTGGGACCGATCAACAGCCTCCTCTATGGAGGAGTGATGTCCGTCTAAGGATGGCTCAGATGAGTGCCTGGAGGACGAAGCAGTGGATTGCTCGCTCGGCCATGGTAGAACAAGGGAGAAGAGGAATCGACGAAGGAAGAGATTTCAAAGGAGGGGTCTAGTTGCAAGCAAAACGCAAAGTGAACCTCTGATTCACAAAAATCTAGGGTTATAAACAACCCTAAATGGCACTTTTTGCCCCATGGGTCGCGTTGAGTCACGTCATGGCGCAAAAAGGGGACAAACTTGTTACCACTCAAATTTTCAAAAGGTAACCGCCGCGTCGACCAGCACCGCTCAAGGACGATTCGTATCGTCAAGAGGGACAGATGGTAGCCACGCGGCGTGTCCAACGGTCAGGAGAGGAAGCGACACAACGCCCGATAGCCTCCCTATAGAGGCATACTGATGATCAGATAGCTTCATTAGCTCTAGCTCTAGTTCACTCTCGTCTGTTGTTGTAATTAAGCTTCCCAAGAAGCTGTAATCGATCAATTGCTGCTCTAATGGAAGTAAGTAGTTATTGTTCTTAAGTGTTCTTGTATTCCTAGGAGTAGCGCAATCAGCATTCCATTCGTAGGAGTAGTTTAATTTTAATCTCAGGAGTAGCAATAACATAATTCTAGGAGTAATCCTGTTAGATTAGCAGTCATGAAATAGCTTAACCATCCATAGTTTTAGTTTAATTCCCTTTATTTCCACATTTAAATACTGGTAGCAAGGTTCGGCCAAGCAAGAGCACCCAAAAGTCCTCTTAAATAGAGGCACGTCAGAACCCCACCCTTTTGACTTTCACGTCAGTTGGTACACCTCACGTACCTGGCAACTGGCAACCCGGTACCCGTCTCGGGTGCAATTTTTGAGCAACACTGTGTTAGAAGCAGCTGAGGAAAGGTTTTGCTTGTATATGGTGCATGAAGTGGCTAGTCAACACATATCCACCTAGCTCTATCCCTGTCACATCCTTACAAATCATGGAATAAGCAATGTCGGCTGGTATGTGGTGGAAATTAAGGACTTACCTCAGATTCACTTGAAAGATCAAGTTTCTGTACTAGGTACTTCTGGATGAATGAAACTGGTAAATTCCCATCCCTGACAAGCAAGAAGAGAAGTTAAATGATGATCTGACACTTCAAGTCTAGAATTGCCATAAGTTAACCATGTAACATGTATGTATGCTGCTGTGTGCTTATTATTCATGAATGATTCAGTTCGAGCAATCTAGCCACAATCCAACCCAGTTCTGGAATTATACATAAGAGAGCAGTAACAAGAGAAGAGATATAACAGTATTTTAATTCAAAAGATCCTTGCAAAAAGTGAAAATGTACAGTAATTCTACTGCTTACTGGACCAATACATGAATAATATGCAAACAAATAAGTATGCCTACATCAAGCATGCAAAATCCAAAAGATATGTTAAGCTCTTAGGCAAAGACAGAGTAATCAAGAGGAGCACTAATTATAAGCCTAGAAGCTGCCTACATCAATAACCCACTTGCCTGTTTAAGAATGTTGCTCCGAGTATATATTGGCATAACGCACAGAAGTCCATGAGCATTCAGTAAGCTAAACTTCACAAAACACGTGTAACTCTACACAAAGTATTTGTTAAACTTTACAATCGGTTCCAGTGATCGATCTTCACATCATCAAAAACAACTTTTCTTGTTGGTTTAGAAAAGTCTAACAATGTATGTAAATGCATCTGCTTATGAATTTGATAAAGTCAACGACCATGTAAACACATTTCCTACTGAGGCCATTCATCAGATACTAAAGCTGAGGCCTTCACATACGCGTGACTGGATCCTCGGGCTTGTGTCGATATCATCACTATCCGCTTGAGGCCAATCCGCTCAGCAGATAAGAGCCCGTTCAGACTCAGATTCTGCTCATGCCCTCCGAAGGCTTGGCACTCCATGCATCCAATAGCAACACGCCAAGTAAGCAAAGCTTCAACGCCCATCAAGAATTCCAGTCCTCAACTATTAGGGAAAATTCCTTAAAATCTAAGGCAAATTTTGAAAAACTATAAAAATCAAAGGCCAATCAAGCAGGATCATATAAATCCATCAAAATGCATCAAATGCAATTCCCTAATTTTGGCCTCAAATTTGGCCTTGGAGGCCGAAACTCAAGGGCCAAATATTGGCAAATGACTAAAGCTTACTTCAGATATGCAAAAGCTAAGGAAATGTAAGAAGTGTGTTATAAGTGCAGAATTATTCCCTCAAAAGCTAACCTTATTAGACTTCCTCAAACCAGAAGCCTAAAGTAAAACCTTCGATAAGCATTAGTCTAAAAATATTGAGCCTGAAGGGTCATGTATATTACTGCCTCAGGCCATTAATAGCCTATTTGGTTGAATTTTTTAACTGCGATGATAATTAAATACTATTGCCCACAAGTTTTTGAGAATTGGCACGCTTAATCATAAGAACCTCACTATTTGGTGTCACTGTTATTATATTTTCTTCAGAGATTTGATATCATAGCCCTTCTTCAAACTTCTGGTAGCAGTTAACTATTTGCAACAATCTAAAAGGTCCCTCTCTTACTCGATTATGTTTCAGGGCCCATTTGATGCAAAGCATGTGCTTCCAGGGGTCGAAGAAAATCCATTTTCCTACAAATATAGGTCATCAGACATGTAGCTTCCGAATCACAAGTCAATGTGCTTAAATATTTGTCAGATGTCACAGAATCTTGATGTGAGAAGGCAACCGAACCCGGCTTATGGATATGTAATTGTTCGAATACCTTCATCAGTTAGATTATATGGAAGAAAAGGTGTGTCATAGCAGGGGAAAAGCAAAAGTGTACCATAGCAGACAATCAGAAATAAGCATTCAACAGATATTCATATTTGTCAAGTGATCCTAATGTTCTTTAAATGCCACTTCACCCAAAGTCCTAACTTTCAGTCAGTCTCTAAAACTTCTCTAAAATAATTTCCTATGTGAATGAAGAAAAACTACAGCTCAAGTTTCCTACATACGAATACATACGGACAAACAGAAATAGCATTCAACAGATATTCCAACTTCAAGTAATTCTAATGTTCTTTAAACTCCACTCCGCCCAAAGTCCCAATTTTGAGTCTCTAAAACCTCTCAAAAAAATATCCTTACGTGAATGAAGAAAAACTACAATGCAAGTTTCTTACATTGGAATACATACAAGAGGCATCTAGATTTCCAATTTGAATCAGCACTGTCCATACTGACCAAAACAGAGTGCTAAGATTCCAGCACAGCAACTTACCCATTTTCTCGTGCAAAAATTGCACCAGTATTTTTGCACTGCCTACTACCAGTCAAAACTCTGAATTTTCATGGATCTAGCGTTTTGAAACTAGAACTATGGACATTCACAATGGAAAATGTCACAAATTCATGAAAACAGGCATCCCTGTTGTCTATGAAAAATCTCAACCACGATTAGATTATTCAAATTACCAAAATGACACTAAAGAAGAGATCTCTTAGAATTTCTGGTATTTGCAAACAGACCTCAATCCAAAAATGGACAAAATCCTATTTATTTCAAAATGATCAAAACATGTTATATCTTAGTCAGATGAATAGAATGACACTTTCTGGATAGAGTGGGCTGATTAAAAAATATATAGGTCTCTAAACTGACCTTGCATCATGGATCAAAATCTTGGACATAAAGATGAGCGCAAACATCTCGATTGCAGATGCACAAAAAGGAAGTGCAAGTTGATTAATGGTCAGAAGGTATAACGGTTTAGGACTAGTACTTATTTCAAATCTAAAGCTCAGCATGCAAAAGAGTTGAAAATCCTTGAGATGGCTTGTCACAGTCAAACATGGTTCAAACTCGCCACATAGGAGCAAAACAAAAAAAAAATTAATTGCTGAGATCTGTCTATGATTAGAAGCAAAGCTAAGTAACATCAATGAAGTTGAGTATAAAAGCGTTAAATCAACAATTGCTGCTAAGTTTTCACTATGGGAGAATGCCATGATTTTCAGGAATAAGTTCCTATACAATCTACTGCTAATTACTTGATCTACCTAAAAAGATGAAATGCATAACTGCCACAGTTAAAAAATATCGTCAGAATCCCACATTATTGGGTATTACAAGAATAAGTACTCACTTAATCCTCAAGTAGCCAGTAGATATCTGAGGTAACTGTGCTTCTTTTTCCCTGAAACAGTTTATCCAAAGTCAGAAACAGAAAAATACAGCTTTAAGATATAAACAGAATCACGGATGATTGTGAGTACTGAAAATCACAGCAGTAAAAGTTTCTCACTGGTCTGCAGATGAAACTAATGAAAACCAAACTGGGCAGATCCTCCTTTCACGCTTACTAGCAGCGTCAAGCAGTGCTTGAGCTGAGGGTCCGAGCTCCTTCCTTCTCCGGCTTATTCCTTGTAATTTTTTAGCTTTAGCTGATACTGGAGCTAGTGGAGAACATCCATTCTTCTCATCTTGAACTTTTGGCTTGTTATTGTATAGATGGTCCTTAACCTTGCCTTTAGGAATGTTTTGGTCACTATCAGTGCCATTCAACTGCTCTGCCTTCACAACAGGGCTTTGAGGGCTAGATTTGAGGGACTTCGTTCTATTTGCAGCTTCTACCAGACAATTCAATGGTTTCCAAAGCTCAGCCTTATCAATAAAGGTATCTCCCACATTCTCATCACTACGCGGTATTGGGGTAGATGACTCCGCGTTCGATGATGTCTGGAAACGGAATTTGTTTTAGCTAAACTATTTGAGAGAGGACAAATGGTAAGAAAAAAAAGGAAGAAGTTTCGAACTATACAAACAGCGAATTAAAAATCCCTTAACTAAACTCCACCTACCTGCCTTCTGCTTGGAGCCACCTTGCGCAACATCTCAAGTGAACTTGAGTTTTCCGCCTGGTCTTCAGTGTCATCCTCCTTTTTAGGGGGCTCATTTATAGAAGCGCATAGTCCACGCAAGGCGGCAGCCCTCCGAGCGACAGCTTTAGTTCTCCTTCCTGTCAAGCCAGACTGTGAAGCTATTCTAGGGGTATTGACTACCAATGAAGACAGAGATCTCTCTTTCCTTCTCACAGGCAAAGAAATGGAAGGCATGAATTCTGGAGCATTAACCTTTCTCCTTTTCAAAGGAAATATTTTTGTCCTTATGCCTTGTAAACTGTGGTCAGGCCTGCACTCAAATTAGGGAAACAATAATTCAATATATAGAAAATTCAAAACAAGGTCAATATCTTCAACCCACTGGCAATACTGAGATGGAAATAATCCATTCCAAGATTAAAAGTTATTGGTTGCATAGTATAATCCTTTTGAAACGCTATACAGAGGCCAAAAAATGCCACAGGCTTAATGCTTCAGTAACAAACTTATTCAGGATACCAAAATTTTACTGCAAAGCTGATTTCACAGGCAGCAAGAATAGAAGTGAGAAGTTATCCATGAAGAGAAATTATTCTAAAATTCATAAATAAAAGAGAAGGCCAGTGCATGCTGGATAAGCAATCAAACAACTACTTTTTATTATCAGCAGCAGCAGGATCAAACCATTTTCAAGCAATATGTGCTTTGCAATGGAGAATAATTGTATAGAAATCTCAGACCAGTAAGTTCCAAGAAAGAAATAGCATCTACCTGTGACAAGGAATGAGAACCATCAAAAAATATGCACCAGATCTCAGGCAAAAGCAAATATGGCCAACACATAGATGAAAAGACTTTTGGTAGTTCTGCAGCTGAATTACGTGCAGCGGAGAAGAAAGCACTGAATTTCCCCTACAGAGCAAAGGACTCAAATATGTGGAGAACTACTGCTTGATATAGAGAATTGCGCATTTAAGGCATGACCGACTATACTCCTTTAAAAAGTGAAGGCCTGAAATAGTACCTCTAGTAACAATTTGGCCTTTACACAACTACCACATGTTTGAGGCTTTAGGAAGATATCTCTGATAAAATATGGTCTCTTCCTCACAATCAAACCATAAAAGAGTTCTTAACAGCAACAATTTAGTTATAGAAGCAGATGATACAAGATGAAGACTTCTCCTAAGTTCGGTTATCCTAATATCAACCTAATCGAGGATTCCATGTGGAGTGATACCACGTAAGCACATTAACACATTGGCTAGAACTATAACTAAAGTTCTAAGCCCTGCCGAGAATGGAATAGCCTACCATTAGCTTACTACAAGTCTTTCCTTAGATATGAAAAAACATTGTAGCATAGGCCTCCAAATGGCTTAAGAAAGTAAGATGTCCAAATACCAAAAGTTCCTTTCTACAAGCAATTCTCACATTCTCTACGAATTGAAGCTCGTTGGATTATCCTTGTCTCGCAATATTTTTTAAGCCACTTTACAGTTTTATCATCCAATTCTCCTTATTGAATCTTATTTAAGTTAATAACTACCTTCAAATATTCCAAACACCGTGCACTCTAACCTAATATATTAGAATCTACAAGTTCCTTAAATTCCTTTTCCTAGTCACTTCAACTTGGATATTCATCTCGATCCAAACATAGACTGGAAAAACAGATAAGTCAAAGGAATTCATATTTAGATTACAAAGAAGAATATCTCCATTCTAAATAAGAGAAAAAAGTTTCAAGAAGCAAGAAGCATATGTATATAATGCAATGTTCAATGACGAATCAAGAAAGCATTAGGGGTATGAAATTAACCTGAGCTTCTCCACAGGAACACACCCCAGGTCAAGATTACAGATTGGGCAGTAATCTACCTCCTCATCTGTGAGTTTCTCAAAAATGCACTTCCTGCAAACTGTGTAAAAGCAGAAAATGATCATATATCACTTGTTCCTAAAGATGCAATCATAGAAAAAAAGAGATTCAGCTAATTTTCTTGCAAAATATCAGAAATGGGATCTGAATATATCAGAACCCAGCAAGTTTGTCAAGGAGCCATATAACTGTAAAAGGAGTTGGAGGAGATGAATCAATACTTGGAAGAATTAGAAATTTACTGAAGACAAAAACTTAGACGTCCTACATAATAAAGAGAAAGAACATGACAACAATGACTGCCTATTGTCAAAGCATTGCTTTATAATACTTACTGTGCTAAGAAAAAACAAGACAAACAATCCCTGCCAATTAACTAATATTCCAAGGGTTGTTTGTTAATCACCAGTGTTTACTGTGCCAAGGGTGCCACCCAGCACATACCATGCAGGTAACTTTACCTGATACTTGATGCTTGTGGCACAATCAACCTAAAGGGCTTCAGGTTTCACCTGATACTTGATGCTTTTTTTTGCTATTTTTAATACTCTTCAGAATTTTTTGTGATCTCATGCCCCCAAAGATCACTTTTTGCGATATGATACCCCTTCACTATTTTTTTGCACTCTGATACCCCTCATCCACTGAAATTACCATCCTTCCCTCATTTTTCACCATCGCAGCGTACATGCATACCATGCCACATAACGTGGCATGGATAGTTAAAAAATAGTAAAAAAAATACTATTGCTGCTTCAGAAGTCACCGATGACATTAATTTCCCGACACGTGGCAATCAACGATTGGCAACGGCATACGGCGGTGTCAGCATTAAATGCGTGAGAAGACCTGTCGTGCGCTCGCATTAAATGAGTCTTTAACTACGCGCAGAAATTCACGCGCATAGTTAACAAACACGCATAACGCGCATAAAAGACTAACATCATACGCATATATGATTTTCCAAGCGTGGTTATCACTATACGTAGAAAGTATGCTAATGCCCATAACAGTGCGCTAAATTGCAGTCTTGTGCGCAAGGATTTTTGTAAGCACTCCCAAAACTTTGACATATACTTTAGAACTATAACTGAAGTATAATGTCCAGCAAGAACAAACTCTCGTAGTCCTTAAGTCAAATTAGCATTTCAAGACCTGCACAATTCACAACCAATCTAATCCATTCCTAGACTGCCACAATGGCAGCCACAAAACAGGGGAGCTAAGGAGCACTTCAATAAATCACAGATTTTTCTTTGTTTCATTAGAGAAGACTAACTGAGACTATGCAATTCCTTATTCATTATGGATCCCCGCGACATGCATAGGAAATCCTCAATGTTTACCAGGATTAAAAGCACAAGAAACAACCATGCATGTATCCGTGAAGCAAAATCCAGATGATCAAATAGAATCCAACAACCCATGTCATAAGACTGAAAAGTACAAACCACTCATGCACGCAAATTGCAGAGCCCAAGGCAAATCAAAACCTTAAAACACACATCTTTTTATCATCTTAAGTGGTTTATAAATCACAGGCAACAGAGAAATGTTACCATCTGAATGTGCAAAAGAAATATAGAAGCCACCCATTTTATGAAACTTGGAAATACGTAAGAACCAGATAGAAGAACCCAAAACTACAACAAAACCGCGTGGAAAGACCTATGGAGACCTTGCAAAAACCAGCCTTTTCTCGCGAAACAGAGAAGAAAAGCACCCGATCTAAACGTACCCAAAGAACCCAATCGAAAACCCAAATCCAGCATATACTCAATTCCGCATCCCATACAAACCATAAACAGCCAGCTTCTCTCATCGGACAGCTAAATACGAATAACCCAGATGACAAAATCCGAAGCCGAGATAATCCCACGATCGAGAATCCTTCAGGACCTCCAAAACGCCACCCTTTATCACGAAACAAAGGAACAAAAAGGGCCTAGACCTAAACAAATCGAACAAGGCAAGCCAAGAATCCGACGACAAGAAAAACGAGAAAGCCAGATTGCCAAAAGCTTCGAACCCTCAACATTCAACCCATCCAAGATCAAAGGAAGCAGAAACTAGTGGACGCGTGACCCATCCCGACAAACCAAAGAGTTTCTTGATACTGATATCGCAAGAACCCAACCAAACCCACCTCGGACAACACATTGAAACATCCTAAACGGATTGCAGAGACAAAGGAGACGCCGGGACCCCATCTTAGAGATCGTCAGACCGTTCGAGACATCCGAAACGAATCACGAAGACGCTCGAAACGAGAAAAAACCAAGATCAAGAGAAGGAGACATAAGGCAAGATGGGACTCACAGGTGTGGAGGCACTCCGAGATGGTGGTGGCCTCACGGAGGATCTTGTAGCACAGGGGGCACGTCATGCACGCCGCCAGGATGTCCCGCCGCACCCTCACCACCTGAGGCTGCCCCGGGGACGACGGCGGCGACGAAGAAGACGATGCTGGGCGAAAATCCTCCGGCGGCGTAGCCGGAGGGGGCATGGCGTCGGAGGAGGCGGCGGCCCGGGCACGGAGGCCGCTCCGCCGCGGGCATTGGTCGCGCGACGTCGTTGTTGGTTGTTTGGACAGAGAATAGGAGTGGATTCGCGGCGAGATCAATGGCGATCGAAGCGTTTGGGGGCCTCCTCGTTGGATTTCTAGAGAGAGAGGGGCATGGATTTTAGAGAGAGAAACATATAGCGAGAGGAAGAGGGAGGAGTATATATATAGAGAGAGGCAAGAAAGGGGCTGAGTTCTTTGGATTCTATTCATCCAACAGAGAGCTTCGTATTGTACCTACGGAAAAGATTAGCTAGATTGCAATCCCCACGTGTCTCGGTTTTACTGGTTAAAAGGTTCAACATTTGGCTGACTTGGAATTGATGGATGGTTGTGATTTCGCCGGATCAGGAGGTAGAGGATAGTTGATCTGCACAGAGGAGGAGTGGGTCCTGGCCTTCGGCGTTTGGCGTGCGAGGGAGTAAAACAACGTGTCTCGTGGCTACGAGACGGGAACGGGATAAGGGCGGGAGCTAACATGCGCGCTACGAGGTGCGTGCGCCTGGCGTATTTACCGTTCGTACGCCTCTAGATTGGCACTGGTTTCCGATCTCGAGGGAGTGGGCTTGCACCGAGATGTGCACGAATGGATCATCTATCGATCGGACAGCAAGGGAAAAGCTGCATAGTGTGGGGATTGTGGGGAGCAGTTGGTGATGCAATGGTTACCGTACTTAAGCATCACGCGAGCTGCATGGGTGTCGTGGAGAGCGGTTTGGGCCCTCCGGCCGGCCAAACGAGCACAATGTGATACAACGTCTCATACGAAGCTACGTGCAGGATCAATTTATATGTTTGGTTCGCTGCCTCATGAACCTATGTTAGGTGGCAGAAGAGAGACGAGAGAGAGAGAGAGAAAAGTAGTAGTTTGCCTCTCTCTCTCTCTCTTTAGTGCATAATAATTAATAAAACCTTTAGATGAGATTTGAAAGATATGGACCTTTGGATCGGATTCAAAACGATCTGGGATATTGGTATCACATTAAGTGAAAGCATTGATACGAGGCAAACTAAACTGAGTGTGTTTATAGGAGTGTAAGGGTAATTATATAAAATTACTCCCTCCCATTCCGTTCAAAATATTTCTGGAATATTCCACATCCAGAGGACAAACATGCAAAAAAAACCAAGGCTTCTAGGGCTGTCTGTGTAAATAGTTAAAATCTAGGGTGAAATACATAAATTAGGACTTTTACATTATTTGCTCGGGAAAAGTACTTACTTTGGTGCATATTTCTATTTCTTTCTTTACCCTGAGACTCATGAATCCTCCTCACTTTCGCCATACTTGGTATATATAGGAAGTGAAGAGGCCACAGTCAGCATTGTCTAACATCAGTTCATCAATGCTTGAAGTCTTACAGAAGGAGGGAGATCCAACTTTGCAGAAGCAGAAGAATTTCTCTCCTCAACACAAATCATACGTTGAGACACCACTCTGGGATAAGAAGTATCATAGGACTTCACAATAAGATGATTGGAATTGGGAGACAAAATACAAAGAAAAACAGATATCTCTCTCTAGTATGTAGGGAGTGGAGAGTGAAGTCAAAAGATAAGAAAAATTCATGCTCGATGCCATTATTCGACTGATAACAGGACTCAATGTTTAGTCACAGTACAAAATTTTGCACCCATAGGATCTTAGCTACCGAAACTATTTTATTCTGCTGTGGAAAATTAGCAATGCAGATGTAAAGAATCAAGAGAAGCAGGGGAACCAGAAAACTAGAAGATACAAGAGACTATAGAAAAAAGAATAGCATGTGCAAGCTCAGTTGAAATCCTTCAGCCTTTTTTTCAGCATATCCATTGACTTCTTCCGAGCATTTTGCTTTGTATTTCGATTTGACAGGCTTCCAAACAGTCTATCTGGGGAATCCTTGAACTTTTCACAAATAGTAGCGACCTTTTTGTAGTCCAGAGCACCATAATTTTTCTCCCTGATTATTGGATTCATGAAGTTCTCTGGCTGATTGCTGAGTAAAAGGTTGACCAGCTGCCGGGCTTCTACCAAACAATCTTTTAAACTTGTGTCTCTCTTCCAATTGGCCAGTGCGGTATTGAAATATTTATCATCTGCAAATGCTTCTAATGCTTTCAGATCATTGTCAAAGCCAGCAACAGCGCTAACACTGAATCTCTTTACACTGTCACTAAGAAAGGCCAACACAATTGAGTCAGAAATGTGCTCTAGTGCACCTGTTCCAATCTTAAACAGGGCATCCACCGGAAAAATTTGCTGAGCTGTAGAGAGAAGTGTGTTGAGGTAGATAATGACTTCCTTCATATACTCATTGGAATCTTGCGGGGCTTCATCAGCTATCCAATTGATATTGCTTGTGAGAGCCATAAACTCATCCAAATTTGTGTTGACCAGCATCAACAGTGAATTATAGGCAACATTCTGCGAGGCCTTTAGAACAGCTTTTGCAGTCAAGCCAGCATGAGGCCTTTCGACTAAACGTGCAGGAACACCACAATGCTGAGCAGCCTGCCATAGAAAAAGATCACAAGCACCTTCAAGAACAGCTATATTCGCAGCAATTTGCATTGCTTGTGACACACCTAAGACACCAGAATGAATAGTGTTCAACAAAGCCTCATTTAACACCTCGATCAAAAGCTTGTCTAAGTACTTCTTCACCACGTCATAGAAGCTCATATGACCTCCATAGGATAAGTAACTGACAGAGTCCTCAATAAAGGAGCGGACGACACGACAAGCATCGGGAACGGACGAAGAGAAGGGAGCCGTATAAGGGAAGGATGGCATTGCATCAGAAGATTGGAGGTTGAATGCCAACACATTCATGTTGTACTCATACTCCTTCCTAATCACCATCTGCTCATATGAGTCATGGGCAAGGATGTCTGCCATTTGCTTCCGGCATTCATTGAGAAGGAGCTCATGGTATTTGTCTCTGGTACTATCAAGAACTTCCAATAAAGAAGTCACCCGGTACCCATAACTCTTCAGCGTGGAACCCAAAAGTGTAACAAAGTCCTTAATCAGGAGAAGATGGCTCGCAGTATCCATACGAGAGAATTGTTCCTCGAGAATTGATGTCATCTTGGCAACAGCTGTCTCCCATACGGTCTCCACCTGACTCTCCGAAAGCAATCCTCCTGCCGTGCGGAAGACCCGATCCTCCACTATGAAGTACCCGGCAATCTGTTGAAAGAAGGGCTGATGGGATTCAAGAAATGGTTGTGCCGACGAGATTTGCAGGTCCAAATTCAACTGCATCTGCCTATTCTTACAGTAGTAATCACGGAACCGCTCCTCAATGCCAAGGCAAGTGTGCATGTGATAGGCACGATACACCGGCGTTAGATCAAATTCTACGACCGAATCCTCATCAATCTGCTCAATGTCTAAGGTGTACACACAATCCCCCCCGACCCTCGAACGACTCTGCTCTTCAGCCTCTCTTTGTCTGGCTCGCATCTCCTCGTCTTTCTGGCGTGCCGAGGCAGCTTGTCCTATCGCCAGTTGCCCAATCTCCCTCGCCGTGCTCCTTATATGCACAAGCCAATTATTGAACTCACTACAGACCTTCTTCTCAATGTGGGCCTTAATTTCCGGTATTCTCTTCCCAATCGCCCTCCGGAGTGACTTAATAGGAACAACATTCTTTTGGTAATCCTTCTCAATCATGTCCAATGTCTTCAGGGCAGGGTAAAACCGGCCATTCTCAATGTGGCCATTGCAAGTCTGGCAAAGATTCAAGATTTGAACACAACCTTTCAATGTCTTAATGGCCTCCGTGATATTTCTCTTGATCGAGTACATCTCGAGGAGCTCCTCGAGCTTCGAGAGGAGAGACCTCGCCACTTCCTGAAGCCGGAAATTCTCGCTCGACAACATGCTCTTGAGCTCGTCAGCGTCAACCAACACGCCACGGAGCTCATCGACGGCGAGGATGAACTCCTCGTAGTGGAGCCTACAGAGCTCCTCGATCTCCACCTCCTTCCTCTTCACGATGCCTCTGAGCTGATGCAGGAGAGCCTCGGGCTTCCCGATCTCGAAGGCTTGCCGGACGATCGGGGCCACGTCCTCTCCGTTCCCGATCGAGGTGGCCAAGCCCATCTCCAACCCTCCGTCCCCATTTTCCCCAGGAGGTCTCTTCTTGGGCGGCGTACTCATCGTTTCACTAAAACTCTATGATATCTAAAGAGAAACAGCTAAAAACGA
Source organism: Narthecium ossifragum (assembly GCA_963920575.1). NCBI lineage: Eukaryota > Viridiplantae > Streptophyta > Magnoliopsida > Dioscoreales > Nartheciaceae > Narthecium > Narthecium ossifragum. Next base: position 21,064,733 of record OY986974.1, read on the forward strand.
AGAAATGCAATAGGATTACCAGATAGCAAGTACTTCGCCGGATTGCCGCCGTCGAAGGGGCCGGAGGATTAGAGGAATCGAGCCCACCGCCGGCGTCGAGAAGGAGAGAGGCCGTGTGAGAAGGTCTTTAGTGGGGTCTCCCGAGCTTGGAGGGGCCGTTAAGATCTCTTCGTAAGACTGCTTCAGCCTTCAGAAAGATTGAGAGAGAATATTCTTGTTGAGGTCCCAAGTTTGGGGCTAATTTTTAGTGTCTTTAAGTTTGGTGAAAATTTTAAAATTTGGTTTGTCAAATTCTAAAGTATTTCAATATGGTCTCCAAAATTTTTTATAAAAAAATACTCTCAAGGGAATTTGATGGAAAATTTAATTCAACCCTAGATGATAAGTAAAAATAAGAATAGAATTATCCATAAGTTAGATAAAATTTCTAATAGTGGTCATATGCATATTAATTGATTTTGAGCCACTGAAACTAGTTAATCCTGCAGTTTTATAACTGTATAAAAAAAATTGGAAAAAAAATGGTCACAAGAAGAAGTGGTCACTATCTTGACCTGCAATGCCAAATCAGTCGTTTTCATTCGAAATTGCCTCAATTTGATTGTACAGTGCTCAAAACCTTTGATTTAGTGCGAACCGAACTGATTCATCAGATCATCAACACGGACAAACACAGAAACTACCGACAAATGGGAAAATGACGTTACTAAATATACATCAGAGTTTTTGATAAATACATCCTCTTTTTAATTACACCCCACTGAATTTTGAAAATATTGTGCTTTTACTGCATACATCATTACCTTTTTCATAATATTCCTAATTTACTCTCAGCGTCTACGTCCTCTACCTTCTGACCTGGTCGGCGACAGACGTCCGTGTCGGCTCTCCGTACGGCAACCCGCTCAAACCCCCGATGCTTTCCGTTATGATTGGGCGATTTGACTGAAAGCGCAGCTAGGTAGGGTTATACCTACTGATGTTCTTTTCGGGTTTTCTTGAGATCTAGCCCTTGGATCTTGTTGATCCTTGCTTTGTTGGATTTCTTATGCCTTGTAGAATAACTGATTTAAGTTTCATGTTGATCAGTTGAGATTTGAGTAGGTTTTATGCAAGATTAGTCTCGGATTTCTGGTTTTCTGCTGTTCTTGAGAAACAGCCGGCTTGCGGCGAGTTTTCCGGCCGGTGAGTACATGATCTTGGCTTTTAATAAACATAAGAGTTGTAGAGCTATTCATTAGCTTTCCATTCCATCTTGTTTCATATTTTTCTGATTTATGTACGATTTCTTATGAATTGTTTTCTGGAGGGCTGCGTTGCAGCAATTAAATGGGTAAGTTAGTTTGATTAACGAATTTTGATTAGTGTTTCCCGTTAATCCAACCGTTGGATGATTATGATTTTTGGATATGATGATTCTGGTTTATACACCTACTGGTGGCTAAGTTGGATCTTGAATCCGACGTCGTTTGGACGTCGGATCGACGGGATCAATTAGCCCCTAAGTAGAGGCTTTGGGTGTTTTTGAATATAATATTATATTTCGAAATATAATATTATATTGTGTTTTGTTCATCATCGTTTTCGGGGTTGCTTCCCGTTGCAGGAGTCCGCGGGTGACGGTCGCGGTACCGTCGTAATGCCGGGACCCGCTGCGGATCGGCTGGCAGCGGTTGGTGGTACCGTTGCAGCGATCCAGTAGACTTATATGATGCTTGACATACTGTTGCATGCCTTTCCTATTATCTGTGTATGTCATAGCATGCATTATTGTTGTGTGCATTAGTTGCATTGGTTAGGGCGTGGGTGATCTTTGGGTCGCCGTCCCGAGGCTGGAAGCTCGGACTTAGCCCTAGGACCGGGGTTGGGTGGTTTGGACCCGGTTTGAATTGTAGTGTCTAGTCGATTCGATGATAGGCTTAGATGACTGGTACACTGGTTACTTGATGATTGTAGAGGTCGTGTAGGCCTTGAGTCGGATGCTGAGGTGTAGCCGGTGTCCCACTGTGCTGACCCGGGGAGTAGTGAAGTTGCCTACTCTGCTTGTGTGTCGCCAGTGTTGTTCCTGCTTTTGAGTGCTGCTCCTAGGCCTCAGGGACACGCGGTGGGGTTATGGGACCCCTGTATACACCCAGGTCCTACTTGAGGGCGACATTGTTGCGTTTCCCTCTTCCTTCTGTGTGACGTAGTGTAGATCCCTACTGAGCTTAGTGCTCACACCTACCCGGGGCTGCGTTTTGCAGGTGCAGGCGTCGGTTCTTCTTCTTTGGCCCCTACCGGGCAGTTGGTCGGCGGTGCGGCGGCGCCTGGTGGCTTTTGAGAGGTGGTGATCCTTTACAGCTTTTATCCTATGTTAGTTAGTCTCCTATGGGAGTAATGTTGTACTTTGAATCTTCCCCTCTCCGAGGTTTTGTATAATCAACACTTTGAGTTTTAATCTGTGGTTCGAGGCTTCATTATTATATTATTGTTTTATTTGGGGGTGCTTTTGGTGAACTGTTAGGGAGACCAATAGGTTAGAGGGAACCCTCGCCAGCTTTTCTTCCGCGTTTGTTAGGTTTCTGTTCGCGTCGCCCGCCCAGGTTGGGCTTTCGCGGGTCGGGGCGCGACAATTCATCTCCAAGTGACGCGATACAAAGCGGAATTATAGAAAAACTTAAACAATTCATAATCCAGAGGTAAACAAATATTCAATTTGTATAACATCAGTTGTACTATTCAACATTTGATACAAATCTCAAAGGAAAGATATTATACATTAATCCCAAAAGTCCTCGAAATGTGTTTACAATTTACAAAACTGCCAAAGTACAACAAATGTTGAATACAAACCTCCAGTAACCTCAAGCACCTCTGGGCGTAGTCGCGCCACCAAAAGCTGATCCCGCCGGCTCTACTGAAGAAGAACTGGCGCCTGCACCTGCAAACGCAGCCCGAGTAGGAGTGACCGATAAGCTCAGTAGGGGTTCTACTCTGCGGCACACTGAAGGGAGGAAAACAACAACAGTGTCGTTTCTCCGTCTAAGTCTAAAGGATGCCACGGGTCCCATAACCCTATCGATGTCCCAAGGGCTCCTGTCATGAAACCTCTCTCCTGAACATGTTACCAGGAGGCCACAAAACAGTTCATACAGGATCACCCTTACCCAAGCTGGAACACCATGCCTTGGGGAACCACGTCGGGAACGTATCGACAACCATCCCTAGCACTTGGCCTTGGAGAATCGACACGACCTCTAAACCTCAACCAAAGATCAGAGTCAACTAGCGTGCATCCTCAATAACATGAGATTCTGACCGAACAATCACACCCTAATCCTAATTACGCAGCCGCGGTCCTAAGGCTAGATCCGAGCTACTCGAGAGCCTCGGATCGGCGATCAACCCATCACCCGCCTAACCTCAAATACCTCTAATGCAATCAAGATGCATGCAATGCTCAGGCACAGATAACAAGATATAAGCATGCAACAAGATGTCATTAATCATACAGGGCTAGGCATAGCTTACAGCTAGCCAAGGGGTAAGCATAGCAAAGGCCTCAAATATGAATAATCTATGCTAACCAAACAAACATCTAAGCAAAGCTATGAATACGAATATACAATAGTCTTCAGTGCCCTCTTGCACCTGACAGACTAAGGTTCCACAGTTACCCCGCAGGTAACTGACCACATTAACTAGCACTCATAGCTAGCTAATGGTTAAACAACCCAATAAGCATTTAACTACAATCAACATGTATTAAATGCAATCAAACCATAAATTTGTCCAAAAAGGAAAATACTCGAATCGATCCTCAAACCCGATAGAAATCCTTTGAAAAATCTACAGAATCCACTTTTAAACTTCCCAACATATTTAAAGATCAATCACAATTGAAAGCCATCCAAGAAAGGTCAGAAAACCATGTCAAGGGCCCACGGTCGATGCGACGGTCGATCCGACGGTCGACCGTGAGGCCACGGTCGATCCGGCGGTTGACCGTGAGGCCACGGTCGATCCGGCGGTTGACCGTGGGACCAAAACGAGGAAAACCACAAAGAGCCATGGTTGACCGTGGGAGGCTCAGACGAGACAAAGCCTCACGGACGATGCGACGGTCAATCTGACGGTCGACCATGAGGCGGGATTAAAATGGGAGGAAGCCTACGGTCGATCGCTGCATCGACCGTGGGAGGCCAAAAACCCGACAGAGCCTGATGGACGATGCAACGGTCGATCCGACGGTCGACCGTCAGGCCCCGAAAGAGCGTATCAACGCTTGACGGTCGATCCACCGATCGACCGTCGGGCCTCAGGCACAGTTCATCAGAACTGTGCCGGAAATCCAATTTCTTGGATTTCAAGGATCAATTCAAGTTGGAATTCGATGAAACTTTGCAAGCACGCATAAAAGATGATGGGGAATCCAATGGTGCGAAGAAATCACATTTTTGACAGTTAAATCTCCAATTTAGGTTAAAATGGCTGAAAACCGATAAACGACGATAATACGAGATTCAACCGATAAAATACGGAAATCGCGAGGTAGGAATACTTCAAAGCATCTATAACACATGCACAACAAATTGCACAACATTCTAATAAGTACTCCTACAGTAAAAAGGCATTAAACCTATTCTAGGAGAACCCGATCCTAAGATCGAGGTAGAAACACCTACCTGATGAAGCAGGGCAGCTCCTCCGCGCATCCCCCAACTCCGATCTCCGGAATCCGCTCCTCGAAGCCGCGCCTCCGAAGCCCTAACACCACCGGTTGGAGAGAGAGGAAGAGAGAACAACATGAGAAGAAGAAGGAAGGAAAGAGAGAAGAGGAAGGGTTTAAATAGAAAGTTGGAATCCATCACAGCCGTCCGATTCGATCTCTCCCGATCGAGCTCCGATCTTCCGATCGGAAGCACCCTAAAGGTTCTAATCAAACACATACATCAATCAAAGGCCATGTGTGCAACGCGGGTGTGAAACCGACCACCATAGAGCATATTTATCAAAATGCCACTGAGGTCAAAAGCGGCGATGCGATCAACCGATCGCATCCCAAGGCCAACAGAGCCAAACCACAAACCCAAACCCTCGACCTAACGCGGTCGGACCGGGTTGGAGGTACGGGTCCTCACATCTATGGTACACAAAAACCGTTCAAATAAGGTATGCACGGTACATAAAAACCGTTCAAATAATGTGAGTGTATATATAGAAACCATTCATATGTCGAATGGTTCCAATCGAACATTCTATGTATGTTCGGTTCGGACCAGGTATGTATGTCGGATGGTTCCAATCGAACATTCTATGTATGTTCGGTTCGGACCAAGTATGTATGTTCGATCCTTCACGTCGTATTCTTCACCGTCTTTCTCACCATCATCTTCTGACTGGGAGACACCAACCGCTTGATTCTTATCATATACCTCATCATGGTGGTATAGGAGCTGGGAGATAATGTGCTGAAGAAGTATAGGGGTCGATCGAGGCGATGGTGGAGGTCCAGATGTAGAAGACACGGAAAAAAAAGGTATTTGAGCCAAATAACTGAAGGATATGTTGGATATTAACTAAAAAGATTTTACTGGAGTGTATCTCGTAAAATCTTGGGTATTTAAAATCACCCATGAGAAAAAAATGATATTATCAGTGTAAGGTGAATGGTTTTTCTGTACACGGAAGAGAAGCAAAACTATATTTACATCAGAATTCAATGGATTTATGAACACTCTCCTCAAAACTACTCGATGTTCATGGATTTATGAACACTCCTCAATACTGCTCAAAACCCCTTGAAGAGCTAGCCTCGCCTTCATGGTTCTTCATGTTCAAGTTCACTGCAAAATACAAGAATTTAAGTCACTGATTATATGCTTTAATGTGAGGGCTTAACCTTGAAGGAATACCTAATGTCACTTGTTTCTTGAACGATGAGAGCACTGGATATATCTTCTCGAACGCAGTATAGGTGTCTTCCTTTGACTGGCGGAAAAGGAAACGAAAAAGAAAGCATAAGTAGCTGTTGGAATAACTGATACAGAGAGCACAACCAAATGCAACTACAAGTATGTGTTGCATCACCTTAGATCCTGTTAGAACCACCTTGCCTGACACAAATATAAGAAGAACAATCTTCGGCTGCTTCATCCTATAAATAAGTCCTGGAAAAACCTCCGGTTCGTACTGTTTCAGTGAAAATAATGACACCAACAATTCAAAACTCAGTTGCAGAGGCCAGAGAATGAGAGTGTGCAATATTAATGATGATCAAGGCCATACAAACGCAAGCTTACTGTGCAAAACATTTGGTGGTAAAGGGAAAAGCCTTCAAGCCTAATAGGAAACTTGCAATCACAAGAGGCAACAATATTCTGAATCTTGAAGTCCTGCAGAAATTAAAGTACAGCCATTGAAAGCATATGATCGGTAATATCTTCACAAAAAAAGTCAAAAATAAGTTGTCAATGTCCATACCATGAACCTGGCAGCAGAATAGCCAAGCTTCTGAATAATGCGGGCATACTGAAATCACATGCATCTAAGTCAGATATGCAAATTGCAACAACATGGGGATACCTTTCTACATGATCTAGTTGCAAATGCAGTAGAAAATTGGCTCCAGAATCTTACTTTTCTTGCAGCCAGCTTTGATTGTTCTTCACTCTTGGCTCCTGTGCAGACCTGAACAGTTAATACATAGAGCTACTGGTAAAGATATGAGAGTACATAGATAATTTGCTACAGATTGACATAACATGTGAGGAGTCCATGTATATGACACAAGGGCATTGAAGATAAACCGAAGAACCAGTTAGAGCTGAGTTGCTGAAGACGAACCATTTTACTTCCAAGACGATACACTGAGATATTGCTCTAGATATTTCTGGCATCGTTCTTTCTAATGTCCTACTATTCCTTTTGCACGGCCTTTTTGCTATGTCAAAAGATTTGGCTATCCATTTGGAGGAAAACAGATTATTTGCTTAAATGTCAGATAAATAATTAGATTTTGAGAGGTAAAAGGGTCACATCAGTTCCCGGCAATTTGATGGTTACTGACTTGGGTTTGTTTCCGATCATTGCGATCACATCATTTGGGTTTGTTTTCAGATTTTTCTTCTTATACTAGCATCACAGCTAAAATGATTAGTCAAGGGATAATCATTACTTGCTATTCATGCAATCTAAACCTTATCCTAACAACTCCTTGGTAGAAGAAAACTAAATCCAACAGACATGTCATATCTTATTATTAGAGAGGTGAATTTCTGTGGTGTCTTCTGTTTTTTTCTTTTTTGTTCATATTTCTGTTGTTTGTTTTCCCCTAGTTTGAGACCTTCAAGAAATCCTAACCCGCAAATATATATAGCACAAACATTTGGACAGGAAGCGATAATAAATATTGGAACAACTTACCCAGCTACTGTAACAGTATATGCTACTACATGTTGGCCATATTCAGGAAATGGTGAGCAGCTAGAGGGTACTCTCAAGTTCTGTATGCAAATAATTTTTCATTTACCTTGTACTCAACTCTAAGCCATGCTCCTATTGCATATATTGTTCTTGAAAAATCATCAGACTCCTGATCTAAATCTTAAGCAATTAAACCACTCAACGAATCACCTGTATTCATAGCATTGAGATCTTGACCATGTGTATTAGATTAAGAACTACTTGATGTCATCTTTATGAGTGTCACATATATAGGGACGTGAAGCTATCATATCCCAGCACCATATTATCCAACGGTGTGGTCTCAACCATAACCAAGTCAGTTAGACATGTGTCTACCATGCATCCATAGTTGTGAGTAAATGGTAGCAGAGATGTTATTTTCATTAACGGTAACTTTTGCAAGTAGTCATGAACGTAGAAAATAAATGTTAATCTTGGGAAATCATTAGTCTTACTAAATAATATGACATTAAAGGTGTGGATATAGGACAGACATCTGTATTTATTACCTACAGGAGGTTGGTCAAAACTTCCAACATGCATCAAATAGAAGTGCTTGCCTTAGCCAAAAAAAAACAAAAAATTTCATGGCTGATTTGACTCCATGATCTAAGCACAAGTTACAGGGCTAATTCTTATGAATGAGGGAGTGTGCGTCATCCAAGTAATTACACAATATCCACTATCAAGTGTATACAGTACGTGTCTTGCTGTTTACAGAAGAACCCTCAAAACCACTTCTTCATTAGTGAACAAATTACTCAGATTGCTTGAAAGAAAAATGCAAATAGATCTATTTCCAAAGAAAAAAAAATACAATTAAATTTCCTAGAAAAATGATTGGGAGAAATAATGAAATATCTATTCACTCACCATTTTACCTGAGGAAAATATCAGGGCTGTCGTTTTTGGCTCCCTTATTCTCATGATAACAGCAGCAAATCGCTGTTCGAATACCAAAAGCTAACTTTTAGGTGGATATCAGCATTATCAGCACTTGAATTATAGACCATAAGAAAAGAAAATGTGATACCACAGTCCACCTTAGGGTTATACTCTGCATTACGAGCTTGCAAAGCTATGGTCTTCAGATCCAATTTACAAGCCAAGTTGACTGTTGATACAACATTCCTACCAAAATAACAAATAGATCTTAGCATTGGGCTTTACATGGCTCTAGTCCAACATTCCAATGAATGTTAGAAGTAGCTACAGTAATCATGCAATTACTCAACTTAAGTCAATCGCGAGCACTTTCAGCTAGTAAAAACGAAGCACCAAAATGTTGTCTTATATAGCATTTTGATTGAGAATCAAATTAGTAACAATGATTCTATGTACAACATATATTCTTAAGAGAAATAATGGCCATATGGTTAAAAAAACAGAATAGTGGGCATGATAATTCATCAAATAAGGGGTCTAAAATCTAAATACTAATGTTTCAACCAAAACTTTCCAAGGAATTTCCTCCACTATCAGTTCTGGTAGACACAATCTACTTATTAAATAGGCCAAGGTTCCATTGAATAGACAACGAAAGAATTAGTCCCTAAAATTCAATCCCGAAAACAAGTTGGTACCATAGAACAGCATACCCAGAACCAGTAATTAAACTCTGGTGAAAATCTTGAAACTAGAAACATAGGTGGTGCTTACTGAAGCATCGGCACAATGCCTGAAGGATGCTTCGTGAGATCCACTCTCGTGCCATGTTCTTGATTGACATTTGCCATCTGCAATCCCACTTCTCCCAAGCAAATCCAAGAACCTAAAAGATAGTAATTCCAATGTGAAACCAAATTAACATTGGATTAGAAAAAAAACACGAACATTTAGCAGATTCAGCAGAATGCCATGGAACAAAACCCACAATAGAGAAGTGTTGTAAAGGCCATCAAACTTTGATAGAGTCTAGAGAGAGTAACCAGGACGAAAGCCGTTAGCCATGCTCCATAACCAATCATGTCCAAAACCCCATAGTTTACATCAAACAAAGATTAAAATCCAAAACCCCATCAAGAAACCCTAAATCACATTGCTTTTATAGATATTTGGACTTCTTATAAAAAACCCTTGCAAGGTCCATCGAACTTTGATCGAGAGACTAACCAGGACGAAAGCCATTAGCCATAGTCCATAACCAATCATGTCCAAAACCCCATAGTTTACATCAAACAATCCATCTAAAGAAACCCAAAGACAAAAACCCAAAAGCCCATCGAGAAACCCTAAATCACATATGCTTTTATAGATATTGGACTTTTTACAAGGGTATCAAACACGGATTCACACAAGAAACAGAGCAAGATCTCCTACAATCCCCATCAAAACAAAAAAAAGATCATTAAAAGCCGCAGAGATAGGATCTTTTATGTTCTCGAGGAGTAGAGTACCAATGGCATGATTCCTTAGTTCTTTTTTAATTAGTCCTTTTAGTTCTCTCTGGTTTCTATATAAGCGAGTACCTTAGAGCGATTGGATTTGGCTCCAACGTCGCCTTTTATATGGAACGAGGGAGAGGACTAGGGTTCGTTGGCCCCTTATATAGGGGAAGAGTTGCAGTAGGGTGTTACGGAGGTGTAGGATATTATGATATCTCGACTGCTCTGAGCCGTCGATTGGCGGATTTATGCAAGGTTCGGGTCGGATTCGGAGTCATAATCCAGTAAGGTCGGCAGTGTTAGGCAAAAATTAAAAAAAGGATCTAATTAGTAATGTATAGAAATCTGGGTTTTTCTGCAAATTTCATAACATGCTGTCATGCTCAATGGGCCAATGGTTAATATGCAATGATGCAAATATCAAAAGTTCGGGTATTAGATCCGGGGTTTTTGTAGGCAGCACCATAATATGGTCTTATCCTACTAA
>OY986974.1:21075249-21107435 GCA_963920575.1 Narthecium ossifragum
CCATTCATCATGTAAAAAGAGAATCCTTGCAGATTATACATGAATGTATTTTAGTACTCTCTTATATCATCTTTGTAGTATTCACTTCCTCTTTTTTCATTAATATAATCATGAACGTAAATGGAATAATCATGATGTCATCAAATCCGATGTCACTTATGGGAGGATGGAGGGAAGGAGGGGGTGGAATCATGATGTCATCAAATCAAAACCAATTGAAACCGATTTGTCATCAAATCGAAACCGATTTGCATGGATTACACCAAAAATGGAAATAAAACAACTCATAACTGCCATAAATTAAATACAGCTATATATAATGCATCAAATATTTAATATATATGAAGTAGGGGTAAAAGTGTCATGTAAAATACCTAACCTCCCATAACTGCTTTAAAATGGTGTAAACCCATTAAAACATCTTAGGGTGGTGTATCAATGAATAAGTTTACTAGATTTGGTGTAAACAGTAATAATCTATAGATCCTAAACTGTATTTATAGAGTTCATGTAGGGGTAGCGCATTTCATTATTACAACCTTAGATCGTGTGACCATCTGATTAGAGCTGCGGATGACCATATTATCTTTTACCATAGAGTTGTGGTTGACTCCTATAAATTGACCGTCAGCACCACATAGCAGCACAAAACCCCATAATAAGCAGCGGGTGGACATGAGGATCTGCGCCACTTGGGCGTCGTAGATGAGATGGCCAGGACCCCACACCCTGTTCCGGGCCTCCAGCCCAGCAACATGGGCCAATCAAAAGGAGATGTTGCATCGACTTGCAACCCATCCAACGGAGAACAGCTTTGATAAGTACCACTCTCCCTACTTCTGAAATTTTCTTTCCTTGCCACCTAAGAACATGGCATGTCATGTTATCAAGTACCTTGGAAAAATCTACAGCCTTAAGCCTCTTAATACTAAGCGGAGCTCCTAGGTACTCCCATGTTTCCTTAGCCTCGGCTATGCCTAGGACTCCCCTCATGACAATCCTCCTATATTTAGGTACCTTCTGTGAGAAGATCATGGTTGACTTAATGGGGTTTATCCCCAATCCTGATAGGGCCTTGAAAGCCAATAGCTTCTGCTTTAGTGCTCTTGCCTCAACACAAGTAGCTCGGGTAAAGAGGAGGCAATCATCGGCGTAAAGTAAATGCGATAAGCAAAAGTCTGAATTTTTAAAACCAATACCTTGAAGCTTTGAGTCTGGGTTGTTGACCAAACTAGTGAGTGTGAGGACCTGTACCTCTATACCTGGTTCGACTGTGTGCGTCAGACTCGTGGGTTCGGTTGGCTTTGTTTCACATCAGGTGTGATCGGGTGATCGCATTGTTGTTTTTGGACCCCAAAGGCAATTTGGTAAATTGCGACTTGTCAGTCGGTTTCACAATCGCGTAGTGCACACACGACATTGGATTGATTGGACCCTTAAGTGCACTCTCGATGAGAAGATCAGAGCTCGATCAGGAAAGATCGAAACGGACGACTGAGATTAATCTCAGCTTTACTATATAAACCCCTTTCCCTCTCTTTCCTTCTCTCATTTCTCTCTTTCTCTTCTCTTCTTCTCTCGACGAGAGAGCTTTGGATGGCTTCCTGGTGACCTGGAGACGGTGATGACGAGGGAGGAGGCCATCCTTGGCTGGATTAAGGAAGATTTAGGGAGGATTAGCAAGTTTGAGGTAAGGTTCCTACCCCTAAACCCTTGTTTAAGTGTTATTAAGTTGTTCAATGGTTGTTTTGTTGATTTATCTTCGCTAGTTTGTTCCAAACAAATCCAACGGTCTAGATTCCATCATCAATTTTAAGATTCCCATCCAAAATTTTAAGTTTCCGCCGAAACCCACTACCTCACATCCCTTCCTCCCGCCCAAAAGCTCAGCCTCCACTTAAACAAGAGAGGGGGGTGGGGGGGGGGGATGGGATGTGACTGATCAGCCATCTCATCCGCCTCATCTCCCTCTCTCTTCTCTCATCTCCCATCTCCCTCTATTCTCACATCCCCATCTACCGACTCCGTCGGTCACGCCCGACGCCATCGGCCATGCCCCCTCTACCGGCTCCGTCGTCCGTCGGCCACACCCCTCTACTGGCTCTGTCGTCCATTGGCCACGTCCCCACGCCCCCTCTACCGGCTCCATCGTCCGTCGTTGGGGGGCGTGATTTGTTAACTAGTTTACTGTCAACCCACATAATGTCGTTAGAGGGCTTGGACCACTTTGCCATTATATTATAACTTGATGGTATCAAATTGCAAATCCCAAACCTAATGGTACCAAAGTGCATTGCTGGGAAAGTGCATGTTACCATAATGGATAAATCCCTACTAACAATCCCCTCAAGAGCTACCTTGAAGGTGAAAATCTTGTACCCAATGTGGCAAAGGCTTATAGGACGGAAGTCCTTTACCTTCCGGGGGAACTGGCACTTTTGGACAATAGAGATCATAGCCTCATTCCAACTTTGTGGCAATCTTGACTTATGAAAGACCTCCTGAATAACCTTGACTACGTCCCTGCTCACAACATCCCAACAGGGAGTGAGAAATCCCTCCGAAAAGCCATCTGAACCGGCATATTTGCCTCTCCCAAGTGAGAAAACCGCCGCCCGAACCTCCGCTTCACAAACCTCTACGGTCAACATATCATGGAGAGAGGGATCCACCGATGGCAAGTCCGGCAACTCAACACCCCTTATCTTGTCATCAGGACACCATAGCTTCTCAAAATAATTGGAGGCAACTTTACCCATTCCAACATCATCAGTATAAACATTCCCCGAATCATCCACCAGCTCCCTCACCTTAGATTTGTAGGACCGAGAGGAAACCGCTTGGTGGAAGAATGTTGAGTTCCGATCACCGACGCAAATCCTATTGAGCTATGATATCTCACAAACTGTTTGATAGAAGAGCTAACGCCTACACTGCACATGCACCTAACCTTCCTTTGAAGAGACTTGAAATGTCTTTGGAGTGTTTGTAAGATTTCATAGCATCGTTCGTGGGCTTCGGCTTCTATTGGTGTTGTGCAAACCAATGACTGAAGATATGATCATCGGTATTCTACCATATAGATCTAAAAGTTGGTGTCAAAATATTCTATTTGAAGATATGATCATGAATATTCTACCATATAAATCTAAAAGTTGGTGTCAAAATATTCAATTTATCGGTACAATTTTCGGGTTGTACATGAGGTTTTGTATTTTCTAAAGTTATACACGAGGGTTTTATTCTTCAGATTTTCGGATTAAAAATCCATTAAATTTACTCTTTTGGGCATAAAATATAAAGAAACAACAAAATAAAGGAAAGGGATCGGCCAAATCCGACCCTCGCTGCTCACTAGACCAAGCTGCTTGGCTGCCGCAGATGACAGACGCAGCAGCCTCTTTGGCTGCGGCAGTTGGCAGCTGTGGCAGCCTCTTTGGCTGCGGCAGTTGGCAGCTGTGGCACCGCCATTGCCAGACGATCGAGATCTGTTCGATCGCCTTACGGGCTGTGCGGCTGCTTGCTCAGCCATGTCGGTGAATGAGAGCATCGGTGACATCTCCGGCAAAACTCATGTGGCAACGAAGCCATGGCGGTGGAGGAACCATGGCTGCACGAAGAAAACTCTAGGTTTCCGCTCATGCAATTCGGGGAGGAAATTATCGGGTTTGGGTCCGTATTGGATCCAACCCGAACCCAATAAGCCGACTCCTTCCTGACTTAACAAATCAGGTTTCGGGTATATTATAAGGCTACCAACTTTTATTTATCAGCAAAGAGGAATTTATGCTGATAAATATATAAAAACACAAACGAGACACCATGTAGCTTCCCAAGTCTGATGTTCAATTAAGTCATCATGAGACAATAAACTTTTGCTACAAAAAAAGACAGACGCCTTGCCTTGCAGGTAGTATAGCGTATGCTTCGAGCTTGACAGACAACTCAAGTCCCAGCTGCTGGAAGAGTGGAACTAATATTTGCAGGCATCAGAACAGTCCCAGCTGCTGGAAGAGTGGAACTAATATTTGCAGGCATCAGAACATTAAATCCTTCGGCAGCTGTGGACATGATCATCCCTGGGATCTGCTGGTGCCAATGCAACTCCTTTAACATGGTCTGGCCCTGAAATCGCAATTAAACAACAATGAAAACAAGCTTCAACAAATTAGAGCTTGAACAGTACCAATAATAATGACAAATCTATTACTGTGAACATAGAGACTACATAAAAAATTTAAGCCTCTCAGGTTTGCACCTAGCAAACCCAAACAGAAGAACAGGCTTTTAATTCATGTAGTTCATGAATTAGCCCAGTTAACCACCATAGCCTCAAAAAATATAACAGCACCTGATGAACAAAAAGGAGTTGGGGAGGTAAATCTTGTGGTGCATTTGCTTGCTCTTTCATCCTGGCTTTGAATTCACTCTCCTCTTCCTCATCTCTTTCCAATGAAAGGTCCCATATCCTGAAAACAAGAAGAATATGAACAATATGTAAATAAACAAATTATAAGCATGGAGGGAGTGCACTGGGACCAAGATAATGGTTGACAATCAACCAATGAAACCTACGTTAATTGACCGTCTTCGGAGGAGACGGCTAAAGTAGATCCTTCATGTGGACTCCATTCAATGGAGGTCACAGGTCGCTTGTGGTACTCGAAGTGGGCCACCAATGAGTCACCCTGTGCAAAATATAAGAATGACGACGAACAAATCAAATAACAGAAACCAAAAAACAACGCATTTTTTGCTTGCAATAAAATTGTTCAAAAAGGTTAATTCATACAATCTGCATATTGTCACTATATATGTCATTTAACAAACATCTACTTCTTATCTTGGCTTCGAATGTGAGAAGCCAGCAGATGGGGCTGAGGATGGGTTGATTAGTGTTGTGACATTTTTGTGCATTTTGTGACCCGCTAGCCCTCTGGGCTTATTTCTATAAAAAAAACATCTACTTATCCATCTGCTCTTGGACAAATAAAAATACATTCAATATGCAACTGCGGCGAAAGAAGAGGACCACTTTTAAGAATAAAAAATAGGTTACCAGTGAGGAAAAATAAACAGTGAACAGCAAAAGCACATAACCTCCACATCGAAGGCTAAAGAAGAATATTATTGGGCATAGATCAAAACACCAATAGAATCAAACGCATAGACATGTAAGAATTACCAATGGATGTATCTCAGTGATGATATGGCTATTAATAAACTTTGAAGCTTCGTCGACTTACTATCCATGATCAGTTATACACAACTCATCAACGATCCATCATTTCACATAACTATATGAAAACACATAGATATAGTAGAAACTTCATACATCTCCCATCAATTCATAGAACAAATAGTTGCTATGAATAATGTTATATGAGTGTTGATCCCAACAATATAGGTAACCTGATAAAGCAATCTCAAAATTCAAGAATACAGTCCAGATGACCATGCATGACGACATGTTGCAGTAATAGTTACAAAATTATCAAAAAAAAATTAGGACAAAAGAAACTGGGGAAGCACAACCCTTTGGACATGCTTAAGGATAAGAACTTGGAATACTCATCAAGTAGAATACATCAAGTATGAAACATGCAACCATCTAAACTAACCCAATTCAAATTTGTAGCATTTAACAGGTAACCACTAACCACCAATTGATCCTAATCCCACTTAAAGGATGCATATGCAGCACAACCACCCTGTACAAAATATGAACAATGCAAGCTGGTAGCTAGCATGTAGCCCCGTCTCATCTATTTGTTTGGGACCCCAACCAGCACATATAGTTGCATCAACCATGTTTTCAACAACTAATAAAACCAAATTGTAGCCAACCATACTTACTTGTCCTTAATATCATAATCTATTTTAGACTTTAGTCTCCATGTTCCAACAGGACCAGAAAATAAATCTTATTGTTATAATTGATTGTTTAGACAAATTCTCATCAAAAGGGCCCTTCTATATCTTAAAGGCAGCACTGAAAGCCAAATACTTCATAAGATAATAGCTAAGCTACCCATCTCTCATGCAGACAAAAGTATAGCAGTTGACAAATGATTTTTAAAATTCATTTGACTACAATGGAAAATTTTAAAACACACAAGGAAAAAACCATACCTTGATGTATCTAAGATCACGAATTGAGAATGTACCATCATCACTCCCTGAGGCCATCATACAGCTTGCCAATCTATTTAAGAAGTACGAAAATTTTCTCAATAAATTATAACTGGGATGTTACAACTTACAGTACTCTTCTTACCGATTCCATGAGATCACATTGACATCAGCATTATGTGCCTGCACAGAAATAACTGGTGCTTTCCCGACACGAGTATCCCAAATTGCAATCTTCTTATCAACTGAACAAGAGGCAAAGACATCGGCTTCTGTTGGACTCCACTGCATATATAGACATTTCGCAGTGAGCAATATTTAGTATGGCAGACAGGATCAACGCAATGATGTGAAATGAAGGAAAATATGCCAAATGCATATAATAGCATTCAGCCAGCTGACTTCATTCAGGGACCCAAGCAGGACAATGCTTTCATGAAAAAGATGTGTACCTGAAGATCTTCCACGCTAGCAGCATGCCCAACAAAAGGAGTCATATCCACATTCCATGAATCAGATGTTGGTTCCCACAAGTATATACAACTACTGCAATCACCTTTACAACACAAACACAAGCTCTCAGCATGTCGACCAAAAAAACATCATCATTTCGTAAAAAGCTTGTGCAATTAAACAGCAATAGAGAATAGATGTTCAGCTATACCAGAGACGAGCCTTCCAGGAACAACAGGACTCCAGTCTATAGCATATCCTTCATCCTTGTGTCCCTCAAACTTAATCACTGGAGATTGACGATGTATGCTACTATCTCCTCTCACATCTGTTACAGATTCTGCTAAAGAATTAAGAGTGGAATTGAAGTCCCAGATCTGCAAAATGGATGCGCCAATAAGTAGATTGAAGAATGCAGATAGTGGCCCAAAAGGAAACATATAACCTTGAAATGATTAATCTGTATTCAAAGAGGCGCTATAACATCCAGAACATGATGTACTAGAAAATAGGACACCAACAAGAAGCAGGGTTTCTTAAAAATGACAGCCTTAGAAATAACTAAACCAACACAACTCCTGCTTCTTGGTCATAGCCGCAACTTGACAGTAAGACTTGATACATCAAAAGCAAGATGCAAGATAAAATAGAGACTCCTAAATAATAAAACTTGCATTATGAAGCTTGAGCCTACCCTGTACCTTATTTTGAAAAGATATAAAATCCATCCTACCATACTCGCACATGAAGAATCAGGAAAATGCCTAAGAAAAGCTAACCTGCACATGGCCAGTGTCAGCCCATGTAACACATATTTGAGGTTTCTGGGTCATGGAGCGTATGCGGTTTACACATCCTTGATGAGCAAATTTCTGCAACTGTGGAGAATTATAATAGCCAAAAATGAGCTAAGTGACCAAAAGAACAGGATTGAACCAGCAACTCATTGTATGAAAACATTTAATATAGGATGCTCAAACAAGTTCTTGCCTCTAAAACAGGCTGACCAGATTCGCCACTTCCATCGTCATCATTCTCATCCTCATCGCTGCTGCTAGAACCCCCCATTTCACTGTCACTGTCAGCAGGTGCAGGCATCAACTCATGCTTTTTTCCCAAAATTTTTGAGAGTTTAAAAACCCCGATATAGTTCCACGATGCCCGCTCAGCCTGCAAGAAATATAGGGATGAGAAACAAACTAACATCTTCATAAAGAGCTATCAGGAGTATTTTGACATCCATAATTTTTTATACTAAATATAAGAAGAGCTATAAATTGCACAACCTTAACACGACAAAGAGATTGCAATATAAGAAAAGGCAAGCTCTACTTATCCAAAATGTATAATGCCATAATCAGCATCTTTATCGTTCTTTGCACAGAAAGAAACTAAATGATGTACACAGCATGCTCTCGAATTATGAAAATAAAAAAGTCCATTCAGCAAACATGAACTATGAATTTCTTACATTAACAGAGAACTTCATGGAGTAGTAGCAAAGCCAAAGCATGAGAACCAAGGCACAAAAGTGCTTCATTTGAATAAAACCAATCTTATAACTATTTCAGTGCCAAGAGTTTGTCAACACAGCTATATTATTCAACATGATACAATTTAAATTTGACCATTGAAATATCAGACATTATCTTCTTCCACGGCCAATCTTTTTCTAGGTAACCTCAGCATAGTCCCACTACCATGGCGATGCAAATCCAAAAATGGGCATGATTCCTGCTGTATTGAACAATAGGCTGCTTAAATTGCATCTTTGGGGAGGGGAAGAAAAAGTACTCACATTGTTTCATTTTCAAAAGGCGGGGAAGAAAAAGTACTCACATTGTTTCATTTTCAAAAAGAGATGAAGTCAAGAGAATATGACCTGAGTCCCCGTGACGCCATACAGGCTATGTGGAAATTCCGTGCGGATCGACCCCAACGAATCACGTACAATATCGAAGCTGCAAAGACAGAAAACAAATAATGCCTACTATGAAAGAAAAGATACAAACTAAAAGAAATCAACTTTTAGTCTTCCACCTCAAACATGGCCAGCCAGCACTGAAAGCACGTAAATAGTTATAAGCGGATGGGTCAAATTGGAGCTCCTCTCCCTCTTCCATTGCATCCACACCAGGCTGCCATACCTACAGGCCAAAATACAAAAATAAACCAGCCATTTTCCATCAATATCATGTTGGATTATTGGAAAAAAGCATCTTTAAAAGCTTCTAATGTATCAAAGAATTGAATGCAATCCGTGCCATCCTCACCAGGTTGTCACACAAAAAAAACCAACATTTCTAACAGACCTCCTCAGTACTTTTAAGTCCAAATCACGTTATAAACATAAAAACAACACTAACTTTAAAACTTTCAGTGCATCAAAGCATGAGATTCAATCTAAAAAGCGGTTTCTATGCATCACCTGAAGAGCAATGAAGGACCTTTCCATCTAGAATTGCTAGTAACAGCAAATTACAGAAACAAGTGAAACAACTATAGGTTCAGTCGGAAACACTGGACACCAATAAATTTTCTTGCAACAAAACTGAATGCATCTCTCCATGCCGGAAATACAACTCTTTTTTAACTCTAGATTTCACCATATGAAATCATCTGAAAGCTACACAACAGATTACTGGACAGAAGAAAGGAAAACCTTTGGCGGGGCAGGCGGTGCCGAAGAGGACTCCCCGGCCATCGATTTCTGCAAAAACCAAAACCAATCAGTCTAAAAATTACCAACACAATGAGACTAAACAATCAGAATGGAGAGAGAGATGACAACAGCAAGGAAGATAACCTTGCTCTTCTTCTTCTTTTTAGGATTTTTCACGCTCCGAACCATCGGGCCGTGAGAGAATGGAAAGGAGGAACCTTTTCCCAAGCCCTACTTCTCGCTTCTCCGGGTTAACTCGAGCAAGACACGGCCGGAGAGGACAGCACGCCCAAAGAAGGCCACGGCCAGAGACGAGGCAGGCACCGGGGGTTGACTGGTAGTGTGGTGGCGGAAGGGCTTTAGCGGCGGCGGCCGAGAGAGAGAGTGGGCCCGTGTGTTGTTCGCGGTCCCGAGTAGGGTTTGTTTTAATCGGTTGAAAATTTATGCTGACCGTTGATATATTTTAACCTCTGAAAAAATGATTTTAAACATATATATAAATATAATAAATATAGATCGAGCCTCAAGATTCACATTTCTAATACCAACGGCTAATCGGCAACATGTCCAAAATTAGGTAATTAATCAACAATCCACGATTAATTTCTTTTAAGGCCTGCGGTCCAAACTTTTAGTTAGTTATTTAATTTTATAGTTCTAAAATACCCCTATGTGTGATCCAGCCCATCAACTCTGCCCCTCACGAGGAGACCGCGCCGCCGCCGGGGAATCCCTTGTGGAGGCTGCACCGAAACGATCCCGGGTGCGTCGTCAGCGAGCACATGCAGGTCTGCACAGGAAGCCCGGAAAACAGAGCCGACGCATAAGTCTCAGGCCAACTTCATTGCATTCCACCAACCGGAGAAAGGGAAAGGAATCCAAAACAAACACCAGAAGATTCAATGGAATTTGAGAAACTCAAGTACAAGCTAACGAAGAACAGGGGAAAGAAAAGAGGCACAAGGAGGGAAAATCTCATCGAAGCTCAACAATCCAGCGGGAAGGGAAGCAAACCTTGTTATTAACGTTAGATTTATGTAAATAGAAAAAGGACTTAAAAGTCCTTATTTTATTTTTATATGTCTTCTGTGTCCCTTTTATTGTTATTAACGTTAGATTTTTCGGACGGTTTCTTATATGACGGTATTTTTTCTCTCTCCCTTTTTTTTTACGGCTGAAAGAAAAAAAGCTTTCTTCTTCTTCTTCTCTCTACAAAAAAGATATACTACTAATCCCTACAAAGAGATCAAGAAGAGTGTTGATTCACTGTGGGTCCTCGCCGAACCGTGCCAACGACGAGGACAAGCCAAGGGTTGTATCTTGGGAGTAGGACGACGATTCACTCCGCACGTGGGGGTGTTTTCTACTCTTAGGGCAGCGTTCTACGCGCCTCCCAGGCTAGATCTAAACTTATAATATTTTAAATGTTAAAGTTTGTTTTATGATTTTTATCGTAAAGGTTTTTTCTTTCTTAGATCTGAATTTTAGACGGAATTTTGACAACAATCTAAGAATAGAAAAACTTCGGGTCTTACAATTCAGATCTTTATCATGTCAAATTTCAGTAATTAATTTGTCTTTAATTGCTTATTATTCCGGATTGCCTTTCTTCATCAATGCAATTGTGAGACTTGTCAACGGTTTTATCACTTCCATCGCAGCCGCTTTGATCGGCATACATACGTGTTTCAATCCCAACAAGTGTCGGTTTTGAAACCCTATATTTTTTTTATTCATCCCTTTTCATCACCGATCAGCTTTGCTAAACTGATTTATATGTTTGGTCTTAAGTTTTAATCGGTTTAGTAATCGGCATTGTATTTTTTATCTTGCCTCACTGCTACAAAACCCCCTGCGCTTTACTACCATATCGGTGTTTTTATTCTCTCTATTTGTCACATTGTATATGAACCCCACTTTACTGTCTTTTCGTTGCCCCTCACTATACTTGCAATTCAGTCACTCTGCAATTTAGTAACCAAGTTGTCTATATTTACCTTCTCTACATTTCGGTTTATATATTGAAACCTGAAATTTTAATTATGAGAACTTTGCATCATTTCATATTTGCATTCTGGTCCTTGAGCATGATTTGCATTGCATATAGTGATTCAAATAGCAATCCCATGAACTTAGGATCATTTATAATGGTATTTTATTTTTCTGCAACAATTATCTTGAACAAGCTATTCAACCTTATGGACTCTCAGCTTTCCTCTACCCCTAGAGATGAGTTGGGCCTCAAACCTAACAAATTTGATGGCACCAACTTCAAGAGGTGGCAAAGCCAGATGAGATTTTGGCTTACTTCTTTAGGTTTATGGTCAGTCATTCAAGAGCCTTCTGTAGATGCCTCCACCTCTAAGAACACAACCACTGAGTATGCCCCTGGGTCTAGCTCTAATAGGCCAGAGTCTGGACATCCTCTATTTAAGACTCATGAGGAACTAGATTACCAATGTAGGGGAAGAATTATTAGTGCCTTAGTAGATTCAATATATGATGTCTACCTTGAAATAGGATCTGCTAAGGAACTTTGGCTTACCCTTGAGTCTGAATATGAACTAGATGACGCTGGTATTGAACGGTTCAATGCATCCTCCTTTCTTAGGTTCACCATGGTGGATGATAAACCTATTAACCCTCAACTTCACCAATTCCAGGAGATCCTTAGGAAAGTACAAACCAAGGAGACTAAGTTTTCTGAGGAATTCAAAGTCTCTTGTCTCTTAGATAAGCTTCCTCCATCTTGGATAGGCTTTGCGAAAGGCTTGATTCATAAACAAGGTGACATGACCCTAGCTCAAGTCCTTAATTCTATTAGAATAGAGGACCAACACAGAGCCAAGCATCCCAGGACCAAGCCCTTTCAAGCCAAAGCTAACCTGACTCAGCAATCACCGCATCCAAAATTTAAGCCCAAACAGAACCTCAAACCTAAACCAAACAACTTTAAGAAACCCCAAAACCAGCCCAAAGCCCAAAACCTAGAGTCCAAAGGCAAACACTGCTTTGTATGCGGGAGAAACAATCATCTTGCCAAGGATTTCTACTTCAAGTATTCACAAGCCAACAAGTTTGGAGCTCCCAAGCCTCAAGCTCATGTTGTAGAGTCTGAGGATCCTTCCTTCAGGTTTGGACCTTTAGTAAATCTGTCTACTTCTACTAGTCTCGACTGGTGGCTAGATTCGGGAGCTAATGTTCACATTTGTAACAATCGTTCCTGCTTCTCTACCTTTCAGGACTCAAGTGGAGGAAGCGTGACCTTAGGGAACGACACATCAGCACAGGCGGTGGGTCGAGGACGAGTAGACCTGAGGCTGACGTCAGGAAAACTGCTTCCTCTCTACGATGTGCTGTTCGTGCCTGGAATTAGGAAAAACCTTGTTAGTGGCTCTCTCTTAGTTCAAAGAGGCTACAAGATTGTCTTAGAGTCCAATAAGGTTGTAATTTCAAAAGGGAATCTTTTTGTGGGAAAAGGATATCTCTCTGAAGGCTTGTTCAAGTTAAATGTTCAGAATTATTCTAATGAAAGTGCATCTTCATGTTCATCTAGCATTGTGTTGAATGTATGTGGTACATCTATGTGGCATGGTAGACTTGGACATGTTCACTTAGATAGAATTAGACGCATGATGCACTTGAACTTAATTCCTAAATCTAACTTGGACCTGAAGTCTAAGTGTGAGATATGTGTCGAATCAAAGCAAACCAGAAAGCCGTTTAAAGGCATAAAGAGAGATTCTATTTTGCTAGAGCTAATTCACAGTGATGTTTGTGATTCTTGTAGAAATCCATCTAGATGTGGGAATAGGTATTTCGTTACCTTCATAGATGACTTCTCTCGGTATTGTCATTGTTATCTGCTCAAATCTAAGGACGAGGTCCTAGATAGATTCACCATATACAAGACTGAAGTAGAAAATCAGCTTGATAGGAAAATCAAGATTCTTAGATCTGATCGAGGTGGTGAATACACCTCTTCCTCTATGTCTCTCTTCTACCAAGAGCATGGCATCCTACATGAGGTCACCGCTCCTTATTCTCCTCAGTCTAATGGAGTAGCCGAAAGGAAGAATAGAACTCTACTTGACATGGTTAATGCTATGTTATTAAGTTCTGGTGTTCCTGAGAATCTTTGGGGTGATGCTCTCATTTCTGCTTGCTTCATTTTTAACCGAGTTCTTTTTAAGGATAGTGACAAGACCCCCTATGAACTTTGGAAAGGTAGATCTCCTAACCTTAATTTTCTTAAAGTGTGGGGGTGTCTTGCTAAAGTCAACATTCCTGAGCCTAGGCGTAGAAAGCTTGGATCAAAGACTTTAGATGCTATCTTTGTAGGATATGCTCAAGGTAGCAATGCCAATAGATTCCTAGTGATCAATTCAGAAGTAAGTGACATCTATAGTAATACTATTATTGAAGCTAGAGATGCTACTTATTTCGAACACATATTTCCTTTCAAGTCTCAAATTCCTAGACAACTCAATAGTGATCCTTCTTCCTCTTCTTATCTTGTTCCCTTTGTGTCTGACCCAGAATCTGAATTGAGAAGAAGTAAAAGGGTTAAATATCAGAAAGATTTTGGAGATGATTTCCATGTTTTCGCTGTAGAAGGCGATCCTTCCACATATGCAGAAGCCATGGCATCGGCTGATGCTCCCTTTTGGAAGGAAGCTATTAATAGTGAAATTGATAGAGTTCTCCAAAATAATACTTGGATTTTGACTGATTTACCTCCTGGTTTTAAAGCGATTGGTTGTAAATGGATTTTTAAACGCAAGCTTAAACCTGATGGCTCTATTGATAGATTCAAAGCTAGATTAGTAGCCAAATGATTTTCACAAAAGAAAGGTTTTGACTATTTTGATACTTATGCTCCTGTTAGTAGTTTTACTACATTGCGAATTTTGATCGCTTTAGCTTCGATTCACAAACTTTTCATTCATCAGATGGATGTGAAAACTGCCTTTTTGAATGGTGATTTAGATGAAGAGATTTATATCCAACAACCTGAAGGATTTGTAGTTAAGGGCCAAGAAAACAAGGTTTGCAAATTACTTAAATCTTTGTATGGATTAAAGCAGGCCCCGAAACAATGGCATTTGAAGTTTAACAAAGTGATTTCTTCGTTTGGCTTTCAGAATAATGATTTCGATAAATGCTTGTTTTTTAAACCAGTTTCAAATGGCATTTTGTTTTTATGCTTGTATGTTGATGATATTTTGATTTTTGGATCCTCCATGGATTTAATAAATGAAGTTAAGAGTTATCTCTCTAATAACTTCGATATGAAGGATTTGGTCAAACAAAAGTAATCCTTGGAATGAGACTGATAAGGTGTAACAATTCGATTGCTTTGAGCCTTTCCCATTTCATTCAAAAGATGTTTGAAAAGTTTAAGTATTCCGACCTTAAATCTGTAGTTACTCCTTTTGATTATAGTTCCAAGTTAACCAAAAACTTAGGAGAGCATGTGTTCCAACATGAGTATGCACAACAGATAGGTTGTGAGGACCCGTCCCTCCATCCCTTCGGCTTGTTGTTTACCCCAAGGGCAATTTGAGAAATTGCGCCTTGGCGGTCGTTTTCACACTGGCTGTGCACACACAGGCCTTGCTTGATGGTTGTGTTTGTTAGAAAGGTTAGGTGGACCCGAGGTTGGGGGTTCTGGGCTTGGGCCCGAGTCCCAGCCCAAGTTTGCCTTTCAGTGCACAGAAGATCGATCACCTTGGGGTGAAGATCGATCCTGTTGCTAGCAGGATCGATCATGCATGCAAGGATGATCGATCCTACATGTGCCTGGAAGTCTTTGTCGGTGGCTTTCGAAGGACGGCCACCGCGGTGGCCGTCGCTTCCCCTGTCAGGGGAGGGAAGACTTTCCCTCCCCTCCCAAGGCTTTTCCCCGGGTTCTCCGGCTTTCCCCGGCCTTACCCCCTTCCCCTCCCCCTCCTTCCTTCCCCTCTTCTTCTTCTTTCCCGCGAATGCTCTGCTTCTTCTCCTGTTCCGACCGCTCCTTTCTCTCCTCCGTTCTTCCTCCTCCGGCCACCTCTCCTGGAGCTTGAAGGCTCGTTGGGTTCGTGGCGAGGCGAGGAAGATCCGTGGCTAGTCTTCGTGGATCGAAGCTGCTCTGAGGAGGTAGGGTTCTTCTTCTAAACTCCGGCTGTTTGAGGGTTTTGTATCCGGGTTTTGTTTTGCTTAGATCTCCTTGTGGAGTTGTTCTTTCCCGGTTTTGAGGCCTTGAGTAGCCTCGTTGTACTCAGATCTACCAACCCACCAAGTTTGGTGGGGTTTGGTTGTGTTTTCCGGCGGTTCTCCGGCCGGAAGCACGCCGGAACCCATCTTTAGGTGATCGATCCTTCTGGGAGGAAGGATCGGTCCTCTGGTGTGGGCTTGCTGCGCCCAGCACATGATCGATCTTCTTATGGGAGGAGATCGATCATGGGGCCTGGGTAAGCTTGGTTACCCTTCGTCCCGAGAATGATCGATCTTTCTGGGAGGAAGGATCGATCTTCCCTGGTGCGACTGGAAGGGTGCCCTCTGTCACCAAAGAGATCGATCTCCCTGGGAGGAATGATCGATCTTCTTTGGCTCGACAGCGAGGGAAGCTCACTGTTGCTTGGATGATCGATCCTTCCCTTGGTGAGGATCGATCCTTCAGTAGCAGAGAGGGTTTTCAAGAGTTTTGCCCGCGGGGCTTCGCATGCAAGCGACTTTTGTTTTACCCTCGGGGTTTATCCTGTAATGATTTATGCATGAATGTTTATCGCTTTGTGGTTGAACTGGGAGGGTGATGCCTCTCAGGTGTGTAGAATAAATGGGCTGACGGTATGCCCTTACCGCTTTGTGGTGAACCGAGGGAGTCATGACCCTCGGGAGTGTTTAGTATAAATGGGCCGAAGGTGTGTCCTTGCCGTGTTGCTTGTTTACAGCTTTATATCTATCTGCCCTGTTTTGCTTAACTGTGCATTAGACATGTTAGGCTAGTTTGGGTGGGTGTTTCCCCCTTGTACTCCGTACCCAGGTGCTAAGTGGAGGTGTCCTGCACGGTTCCGTCCCTCTGTTGGTGCAGAGGGTGATCCCGCATGGAACCTTTTCCCCTGTTGGGTGCTTAGGGTGATGAGCAAGGTTCATGTCGGGAGCCCTTGGGGCATCGATAGGGTTATGGAACCTTGGCAGTCCTTAGACTTAGTGCATGGTCGGGAGTCAGGGATCGTGGCTCTGTGGCTTGGAGTGCTAGGAGGTGGTTGTCGTAACCTCGGTCGTTCCGCCAAGTGTGGAGGTCCCGCTTGGGGAAGGGTGTCCTACCAGTAGCGTCATGTCCACCCTGTGTCAGGGACAGTCGGAGTTTGTCCATCCCTAGACAGTGGCAGTCGGAGACGTACTCGGGACAGGGACCCTTCGGGTTATCGATAGGATTTATGGGATCCTTGGCAAGCCTCAGCACTTGGCTTCAGGGTTGGTCTTTGGGTTTGTCTTTCTTGTGGGGGTTGTGGAGTGGGACCCTGCTGAGCTGTTGCTCATGCCTACCTGGACTGTGTTTGTTGCAGGTGCTGGTGACCGGTTCTCCCAACCGTTGCCCCGTCGGTCGTCCAATGGCAGCGCGCCGGCTCCTGACCATGTCTGAGGGTCAGGATGGCTTTGTCTGCGCCTTCGTGGAGACCCCGGTGGGCAGTGTGGCTTGCTTTCTGTTTGTGGGGACTGTTTACCCCCCCCCTTGTTCTAGATCTGTTGTATCTAGGTTTCTTTTGTCGTAACTCTATTATGTGTTTGTAATAGATGTTGTTAGCTTTTGTTTCCTGCTTTCGCTCTTTCTCTGTGGTGTCCAGCTGTTTCCGCCAGCTGGGCCTTTGTCTCGGCTGTTTCCGCCAGTCGAGGCTAGTAGTTGTAGGTGTCTTCCCCTCGCGGTTCCCGGCCCGGGTGCGCTCTACGGGTCGGGGCGCGACATAGGTTCTCTCAGGTATGTGGCAGATCATGCTCGACCTGATATTTCCTATGTTGTAGGCAGACTAAGTAGGTACACAAGCAATCCTAGTAAAGAGCATTGGGATGCCTTGACTAGGATATTCAGATATCTTAAGGGTACTATCGATTTCTGTCTAGTATATTCATGGTATCCAGAAGTCCTAGAAGGGTACAGTGATGCCAATTGGGTCACTGATTCTATAGATGTGAAGTCCACCTCAGGTTATGTTTTCCTTCTTGGAGGAGCCGCCATTTCTTGGAGTTCTAGAAAACAAACTGTGATAGCTCGAAGCACAATGGAATCAGAGTTGATTGCACTTGACACAACATGCATTGAAGCCAGGTGGATTAGAGATCTACTGGTTGATTTACCATTTATTCATAAACCATTTCCTGCAATTGCAATGCATTGTGACTCACAAGCTACTATTGAGCTGGTGAATCAAGTCAACTCAAATAGGAAAATGGATAGGCATATGCTCATGAGATATAAATCAATCAAAAGTATGCTTGGGAATGTAATTGCATTAGACTTTGTGAGATCGGAGAGAAATCTTGCCGATCAATTTACAAAAGGCCTCTCGAGGACCTTAATATTAGAATCATCGAGGGGGATGGGTCTAAAGCCCACAATGAAGTCACCAACAGTGGATCCCTAGCTTATAAATAGATTTATCTATGAATGAGAGAGGGTAGGAACGAAGCTGTTGAAGTGGCATGTGAAGAGCACCCAGTGTTATATATATTTATATATCTATGGGAGTTGTTACTCCACCCCATCCCTATGGTGATAGGTGCTCTACATGATGGTCAGGCTGAGTATATCTCTTAATGGGTCCAATGCAGAAATTCTTCTGAAAGGTGTATGCCATCATGTACATCTTTGGAGGACTCACCTAAATGAGAGTCATCGTGAGGCCGCGATTATGGGTTCAGGGCGTATCCCTAGAACTCTCATGAGAATCAAGTCAGCGCATGGCCATAATAGCGCTAACCCGAAAAATAGAATCAAACACTCTTCTTACTGTGTGTGTAATTGTAGAAGATCGGTTAAAGGGCGTGGTTCAATGCTTAGTCCACCATGGTTCCTCGGTCCAATACAATTATAACTAAGTGCAGGTTCAAACCTGAAAGGTACCTAGCATGATGCACAGTAAAATTGATCTTATATATGTATATGATTATCGGTTTTCCGATCGCGTTTCTATTGTCGGTCTTTTAATTCCTTTTGTGGGGGAATGTTATTAACGTTGGATTTATGTAAATAGAAAAAGGACATAAAAGCCCTTATTTTATTTTTATATGTCTTATGTGTCCCTTTTATTGTTACGGGAGTAACAACGTGTCCCTTTTTTACGCTCGGCATCTATTGGACGATTTCTTATATGACGGTATTTTTTCTCTCTCCCTTTTTTTTTTACGGCTGAAAGAAAAAAAGCTTTCTTCTTCTTCTTCTCTCTACAAAAAAGATATACTACTAATCCCTACAAAGAGATCAAGAAGAGTGTTGATTCACTGTGGGTCCTCGCCGAACCGTGCCAACGACGAGGACAAGCCAAGGGTTGTATCTTGGGAGTAGGACGACGATTCACTCCGCACATGGGGGCGTTTTCTACTCTTAGGGCAGCGTTCTACGCGCCTCCCAGGCTAGATCTAAACTTATAATATTTTAAGTGTTAAAGTTTGTTTTATGATTTTTATCGTAAAGGTTTTTTCTTTCTTAGATCTAAATTTTAGACGGAATTTTAACAACAAACCTCACCAAAAATCACTACTAACTCCTACATCTAAGCAACGGCATGCTATAAAAAGGGAAAGAGATCAACAGAGAATTCACAGAAGCAACAGAGCAACCACGAGAGCAACAAAGCATCGCAATCCTACGCTAGCAAGCATCAATCCACATCCTAGAGGCCTAATCGAGGATTAGAGTAGGAATCCCTACCTCTGGGCGTCGAGATATCATCCTTCCTCTTCTTCTCCGGCCGCGGCAGTCGTCGCGGTCTCCAAGCTCTCCGCCTTCGCCGCCGACGTCACCAAGTCCTCCTCTCCTTCCCGGTCGCGACCACCGCCGCCAAGCTTTCCTCTCTCTCCGGTCTTGGATCTCTCCTCTCTCTACCCCGACCGGGTCGCCACTGCTCTCTCGCGCTCTCTTTCGCGAGCTCTCTCTCTCCCAACAGTCCCCTAACGGCTGCGGGAGTTAAAAGCGCTTTTATATGATCCGCGGATCTTGGATCTTGGCCGTTGGATTAGCTAGAACTAATCACAGACATTCAAACCTCGATCCGCACAATCCAACTCAAATCCTTTGATCTGCAGTTCTCTTGGTCTAATTAAGCACATGAATCATTATAAGACCGTGTGTGTGCACTACGCGTGTGTAAAACCACCTGACATGACGCAATTTGACCAAATTGCCTCTGAAGTCGCAAAGAGGCCATGCGACCAGCCGATCGCGCTCGACGCAGAAATATGACAAGAAGGGATCAGCTCTCGACCGACGCGGTTGAGCCGGGTGGGAGGAATGGGTCCTCACAACCTATCACCCTTAAAGGAATTTCGTCCGTGAAATTCGATAAGGGTAGGGCCGAAGAAAAGAAACAAGCACTCTAATCCTAC
Source organism: Narthecium ossifragum (assembly GCA_963920575.1). Classification (NCBI taxonomy): domain Eukaryota; kingdom Viridiplantae; phylum Streptophyta; class Magnoliopsida; order Dioscoreales; family Nartheciaceae; genus Narthecium; species Narthecium ossifragum. The sequence continues at coordinate 21,095,081 of OY986974.1, forward strand.
CTGCACAGACAAGAACAAGGCTACAGCTAGGGGCACCAACGCCCGAAGAAATCTACCCACCGGAGGGAACAATCTGGGAAACTCTCGGCGCATACGGTCCTCTCGCTCCCAAGTCAGCTCCTCTGTATTGCCTCGTCTCCAACGGACCATCACTAGCAGTATCGATCTGCCCCTGAGTTCCTGATCCCGTCTGTCCATAATCTGCACATGTTCCTCTACGTATGTAGCATCCTCCTCAATCTCAATGTCGTCGACTCTGATCTCGTGTGATGGATATGGAACATACTTCTGTAACATCGACACATGGAAGGTAGGATGGACGACAGACATATGCGGGTAGGGGTGAGCAAAACCGAACTGAACCGAAAAATTCGGTTCGGTATATTCGATTCGGTTTTTTATATGTTAAAAATTCGGTATTCGGTTAGGTATTCGATTCAGTATTCGGTTTTTCTTTTTCAAATTCGGTAAATACCGAAATATTTAATGTAATATACGGTATTCTTTAATCTTTATATATATTATATATCACAGATTCACAAGCTTGCCACTGAGTGGCATTGGCTCGTATTATTCATTGGATTGAGTCAGGTGACTCGGGTTGAGTCATCTCACACCCTAACAAGTAACATCTATGAATATATGATCTATTGATTTATTGATCTACTAGATTTATGAAATGGTTTTCATGAAGTTTTTCGTTTGCCTTTGAGATAAATTATGCTATGCGAGGATAGGTTGTGCCAAGGTCATTAAGAGTAGTATAACTTAACGTAATTGTATAACCGAACACAATCTGTGCAAGCAAAGATAGGTTATACCGTTGGGAATATTAAATTTCTTTTTGGGATTCATGTAAGCTTGTAGCCATATGATTTATAAAGTTAAGAGAAGCGAACGAGATGATAACTAGAAAAGACTAATAACGAAACTAGGGCGGATTGAGTGATTCCTAAGTAATTATTTCATTGATTCGAATTAATCAACCTTTTATTTCCTTCCTTAGTTAATTTAAATAACTCAAATCTATTTTTGATTCTTTTGTTTAAATTTAGGGTTTTGAGAATTGATATGATCTTTATCATCGTTTTTCATGTGGATCGATTCCAAACTTCATCACTATTTTACTCAGTAGTATAGTGATTGAATAAGGATTATAAATTTAAAGGTTTTTTTACGCATATCGACCTCTATTTTAGAGAATTTGCAGAAATTCAAAGGTGTAAAGTAGAAGAAGAATCATATTGATTGAGTGGTTAAATTCTATATTTTAGAGAATTTAAGGGTTTTTTGCTTGCTATCTTTACGCTAACAAGGAAACGCTAGTATATCGCATCATATTGATTGAGTGCTTATATGCTAACATGAATGCTATACGGACAAAAATTAAAGATAGTAAAGTAGATGGTTGAGCTGGTACCAATAAAGAAATGGCAGAAAATCAGCAATCTCTCCTTCTCCTTCCTCACAAAGAGGAAACGAGGACGCAGATGGCATCACAACCATCAACCTCACAAAGAGGCCAAGCTGGCCAACACCAAACCTTCGAACCATAGACCTCCTACGGGTCATCACAGCCGTCTCAACCAGATAAGCTGTCTGTGACATAGATGGATAATGCCTCCATGTGGGATAGGGATGTCTTGATGAGATCCAGTGGATGGCGGCTGTAAAAGCAGTCTTGTCAGTATTGCTTGTTATGTATAATGAGTTGAAATGCATACAAAACCTACCTTAGCATCTCAGTAAACCATGAGTCGTGATATATAGCCAACCTGACATGGCGTTGGCAATCAGCCCATCTGATGTGGCGTTCATAGATGATCAACAGGTGTCCTAATTTTGAAATTTGGATCAATTTTGAACCGGTAAAACCTCTCCTTCCTCCCTTCTCCTCCCAGAGGCTCGCAGGCGTTCATTCCTTCTCCCGCGGGCTCTCCGAGGTTGATCGCGTCGGCCCGGCGTTTCGAGGGCGGTGCGGGTCCTTCGCATTGGAGTCGGCGTTGTTGTTGTTGTCGTTCGCGGGGAGGGGGTGTGGCGCACGACACTGTGCGGTTCCTGCGGCAGCGGTTTTCAGAGGATCCTCCGCTTCGTCGACGCCTCTTCCCCCTCTCGGGCCCCTTGGTCGTTCCTATCATTCACCCTGTTCCTCTCCGAGGCGTCGAGCGGGTGACTGGAGAGAGAGAGATCGTGAGGAGAGCCCAACATATTAAACCCCTTTAGTTAACCTTTTCTCCCGTTAGGGCACGGCTGCGAGAGAGATCGAGAGAGAGAAGAGAGGTGAGCGGCGACCCGATCGGGTAAAAGAGGGAGACCGTGGCCAGAGGAGAGATCCCGGCGACGACCGTGGTCGGAGGAGACCGCGACTTAAGGGGATCACGAACGACTGCGAGCTTGTGGGCGACGGCGACTGTGACGGCGACGGCTACTGTGACTCTGATCTCCCGTTGCTGACCAAGTCCTGGGTCACCCTCCCTCTTCCCGGGGCTCTCCCAGTCAATCTCTTGCCGGAACGCCGTTCCGACCTCACCTATCGTCTGAACCCCGACGCCCACGCACAGGTAAATTACTTCAATTTTGTTATCTATGTGGTCTCATGTGGTCTCTTCTCTCCTCCGCTCTCGCTTTTCCCTTTTTTTTTTTTGTTGTTACTTGTCCCCAGTGCCGGCCGATCGGGAAGATCGCGCGGCTCAAGTGCGTCGCTGCGGTCTTTGTTGGTGTCGCAGTTTTGCTCTCCGCGATCTTCTGGATCCCTCCGTTTATCCTTCGAGCTGGCAGTTCTAGGGATCTCTATCCCAATCCGGAGTCCGTAGGTGCGGATTTGTGGAGTTTTATGAGCTTTTCTTTGGTTATTTTTTTGCTCTTTTTTTCTGTGATTAATCGAGATGCCAAAACTTGAAAGCATCTCATTACAGTAGATGTTAATTAAATTTCTGTAGATCACTAATATGAGACAACTCGAGATAGTTCACTTTTCTCTCCCTAGTCTTAAATCAGTTTGAACACATCCTGCCTTGTATATTTTGATATGGTTATTGCTCATATTTGTAGCCTTTTATGTCAGAAATATATTTGACACATCCATCTCTGATTTTGCATAGCATGAATAATGGATCAAATGTTCGATCAAAGTATCACCCAAACGACATGCGAATATAGCTAGACGGATATCTAATGTACATCTGCTCCGTTTTCCATTCATATAAAAAAATGCACCATTTTAAAGAGCCTAAATCAAATTCTAAATCATCTTAAAATTCACTTGGGAACTCCACTATGATAGCAACCTTAGTATAACATGTAGTTATGTATTTCCTTTGTAAGCTCAAGTTCATAGGACAAAGCGGTCAAAGTTATTTGATAATCATGATATGCGTTGAAAATTCTTACTATTATGCTTAGTTTTATCTATTATTTACTATTCTTGTAATAAAATGAAGAATGTCACAATCGTCGTCATCTGCATCTCCTCGGCCGTTTAAGTTAAGGTGTAGCTGTGGGCTCAATATTGTGCGACGAACCTCCGGCACTTTGAAAAATCCCGGTCGCATCTTTTACGCGTGTTCGAATCGTCGTGATGGTTGTGGTTTTTTTATTTGGGAAGACATTCTTCGTTCCGCTCCCGAAGCACGATCAAACGCTAGTGAAGTCACGGAGGACACATTGGGCCTTAAAGTCCAAGTGATATGCGACCAATTATGTGAAATGCACATCGTCACTTGGATTCTAGTTGTTGTGGTAACGGCAATTTTTGTAAAAATCTTTTTGTAACTGATGTACATGTGCTCTGTTATGACACTGTTTTATTAAGCTTGTGATTTTATGATATTCTATTTGCTCTTTTAAGTGGTCTTTTGGTGGTCAAAATTGATTATATAAATGAATGAAAGGTGTGGACTGCTACTTACTTTCCTTATTCAAAGAAAGAAATTGGTTTGATGAACTTTGCGATGTGATATGTGGGATGTATAGTAGTAAAGGGACTTGTGCAAATGGTGTTGTACATATGCTTCGATCTTGCAAATTTTTTTACATGTCATGTTGATCTTGTTTAATCATATGCTTGCATCAGGAATTTTGAGAAACTATAGCAACTTATATTCTACTCATCCACCTTTCCTTCGTACATATTTGGAGAAAATTTTGACAGCATTTCCTTTGTATATTTGATATAGCATCAAGTGCATACAATTGTTTGAAATAATAGAACAACCATTCACTCACATTTACTCCATCAAAAAATACGATGTACACCCTCCAAACATTCAATCAAATATAAAAATGAGGAGGTACTCACTCCAACCCATTCACAATTGTAATCAACTTCCTCTCACAATTAGAAGTATGTCACGTTTATCATACAATGAAATACAACTTTTAATATGGAACTCAAAGTGTAAGCCACAATCACAATTCTCCATCGTTGTCATTATGAGACGACTCATACATGCTTCTCTGTTGGAATTCCTACATGAAAAGCATTAAATTAGCATATATAATTCACTTGTCTCAACTCTGAAAAACTACATACATGTTATTTTCGCATGCCACACAATCACAGTTCATAACTGCATTTCTTTCTTTTGTTAATCATGTTAATTCGTACATGTAAGTCTCTTTCTAAAATTGTATTCTACCAGAGTTCATAACTGCATTTCTTTCTTTCTTTTGTTCGCAATCTTACCTTCCTATTCTGCCCAAAAAGATCAGACCCATCGATCTTATTTACATTCGGGAAGAGACGGATTGCAAAAGTCAATATACACTTCAGTCCTATGCACTGAGAATTCAATTACATATATCATATGCTGCATAATTCGGTGCATTACTTTCAATCCAACAGCTATGCGTAATAATTGTGGAAGAAAAGCATCCCATTTCAGTCAAACAGAAGCAGCTTCTTGATTGTCAATATGTAACACCTGACAATATATTTTGCATCTTACCTCTTCCTGAAAATCTTTGAATTTGGCAATTGTATAGACTTTTTGTAATTGTTTTTCAAATGTAAATTTTGTAATGCAAGGAATATTCTTGTGGAATGATATGTAATCTGCATGCGTTTCCTTTTCCACTTTACTTCGTAAAGCATTATCATACTGTTCAACAAACTGTTTGAGTGAAGTCTTCGAATTAACAAAACCATTAAAGAACGCATTCATACTCTCACTGCGTTGTGTAGTAGACATTCCTGCCCAAAAAGTGTCCTTGACAAAGGCTGGGACCCATCGTTGTCTATCTTCATAGAGTCCTCTCAACCAATCATTGCCTCCAAGCTCATATTCCTCGATCATACTTTCCCATCTGTCCTCAAATTCATATGTAGTCAATGAATCATAAACAACATTCAACAAAGATGATCTGATAGCATCATATTTACCACCATATCCACGGAGTTTCTCTGGCACTTTCTTCAGTATATGCCACAAACACCATCGATGTCTGCTTCTTGAAAAAACTATCTCCACTGCTTTAGTGATTGCACGATCATGATCCGTAATTATAGCATTTGGATGGCCGGACATGCATGTAACCCAACTCTCAAACAGCCATGTGAAGGACTTTGTATCCTCAGTTGATAACAATCCACATCCCAGGAGAATTGATTGCCCATGATGGTTCACTCCTACAAATGGAGCAAACGGCATGTCATATTTATTAGTGAGATAGGTGGTGTGAGGACCTGTCCCTCTATTCCTGTGGCTCGTTGTAGACCGCAAGGGCAATTTGGTAAATTGCGCCTTGTTGGTTCGTTTCACACCCGCGTGTGCACACACTGGCCTTGTCTGTGTTCATGTTTGTTTAGAATGGCTAGGTGAACCCGAGATCGGAATATCTGAGCTTGGGCTTGTGTTTTAGCCCAAGTTTGCCTTTCTGAGTAAAGGAGATCGATCTGGATGGCTAGGGAGATCGATCTGGCAATTTGCAAAGAAGATCGATCTGGATTTCTAGGAGATCGATCTCGATTGCAAAGGAGATCAATCTCACATGCCTTGGAGATCGATCATGCTCGAGTCGGTGGGTTTTCTCTTTCGCGAGGACGGCCGTCGGCCGTCGCTCTCCCCTGTCAGGGAGGGAAGACTTCCCCTCCCTTCCCCCCAGCTTTTCCCCCTCTTTCCCGGCTTTCCCTTCCCCCTTTCCCCTCTTTTCTTCCCCTCCTCTTCCTCCCTTCTCCTTCTCTTCTCCCTCCTTCTCTCTTTCCCGCGGTGCTCTGTTTCTTCCCTTTACTGCCGGTGAGCTTCTTTCCCTCCGTTCTCCCTCCTCCGGCCACCAAATTGGGTGTTCTTTGGCTCGTTGGATTCGTGACAACGAGAGGAAGGCTCCTGGTGTGATTTGGCAGCTTGTTAGCGATCAAATCGCGGGAAATCAGCCGAGGAAAGCGCAGCTAGGTAGGGTTATACCTACTGTGTTCTTTTCGGGTTTTCTTGAGATCTAGCCGTTGGATCTTGTTGATCCTTGCTTTATTGGACTCCTTATACCTTGTAGAATAACTGATTTAAGTTTCATGTTAATCAGTTGAGATTTGAGTAGGTTTTATGCAAGATTAGTCTCGGATTTCTGGTTTTCTGCTGTTCTTGAGAAACAACCGGCTTGCGGCGAGTTTTCCGGCCGACGAGTACATAATCTTGGTTTTCATAAATATAAGAGTTGTACAGCTATTCGTTAGCTTTCTATTCCATCTTGTTTCATATTTTTCCGATTTATGTACGATTTCTTATGAATTGTTTACTGAAGGGCTGCGTTGCAGCAATTAATGGGTAAGTTAGTTTGATTAATGATTTTGATTAGCGTTTTCCCGTTAATCCAACCGTTGGATGATTATGATTTTCGGATATGATGATCCTGGTTTATACACCTACTAGTGGCTAAGCTGGATCTTGAATCCGATATCGTTTGGACGTCGGATCGACGGGGTCAATTAGCCCCTAAGTAGAGGCTTTAGGTGTTTTGAATATAATATTATATTCGGAATATAATATTATATTGTGGTTTGTTCATCATCGTTTTCGGGGTTGCTTCCCGTTGTAGGAGTCCACGGTTGACGGTCGCGGTATCGTCATAATGCCGGGATCCGCTGCGGATCGGCTGGCAGCGGTTGGTGGTACCGCTGCAGCGATCCAGTAGACTTATATGATGTTTGACACACTGTTGCATGCTTTTCCTATTATCTGTGTATGTCATAGCATGCATTGTTGTTGTGTGCATTAGTTGCATTGGTTAGGGCGTGGGTGATCATTGGGTCGCCGTCCCGAGGCTGGAAGCTCGGACTTAGCCCTAGGACCGGGGTTGGGCTGTTAGGACCCGGTTTGAATTGTAGTGTCTAGTCAAATTCAATGATAGGCTTAGATGACTGGTTCACTGGTTACTTGATGATTGTAGAGGTGGTGTCGGCCTTGAGTCGGATGTTGAGGTGTAGCCGGTGTCCCACTGTGCTGACCCTGCAGTGTCGAGTTCCTGCAGTCGCTATCGCCAGTGTTGTTCCTGCTACTGATTGCTGCTCCTGGGCACCAGGGACACGCGGTGGGGTTATGTGACCCCTGTATACACCCAGGTCCTACTTGAGGGTGACACTGTTGCGTTTCCCTCTTCCTTCTGTGTATCGTTGTGTAGATCCCTACTGAGCTTAGTGCTCACTCCTACCCGGGCTGCGTTTTGCAGGTGCAGGCGTCAGTTCCTCTTCTGTGGCCCCTATCGGGCAGTTGGCTGGCGGTGCGGCGGCGCCAGGTGGAGTCTGAGAGGTGGTGATCCTTTACAGTTTTTACCCTTATGTTAGTTAGTATCCTACGGGAGTGATGTTGTACTTTGAATCTTCCCCTCTCCGAGGATTTGTATATGTTAACCACTTGAGTTTTTTAATCTGAGGTTCGAGGTTTTGCTAATTAATATTGTTGATTTAATTGAGGGTGTTTTGGTGAATTGCTAGGGAGACCAATAGGTTAGAGGGAACCCTCGTCATTCTTTTTCCGCGTTGGTTAGGTTCCGGTTCGCGTCGCCCGGCCCGGTTGGGCTTTCGCGGGTCGGGGCGCGACAGGTGGTATCGAAGGTTATCACATCTCCAAAGTATTCAAAGGCTGCCCTGCTACGCGCATCCGTCCAAAACAAATTCTGAATCCTAGAGTCATCATCAAGATCAAAAGTATAGAAGAAACTTGAATTCTTTGCCTGCATCTTTTGAAAATAAGCAAAAACTGCCTTGGCATCACCTTCACCTAGCCTCAGACGCCTGGCCTTACTAATATGGTTTCGACAATCCCGCTCTCCAAATGTTAAATTTTCATACACACCAGCTTCAACCACAAATGTATTGAAATTCCGACACATTAGAATGCCGGCCTGATCATTTAATTCAAGCCTTCTTTTCGCTTTTCCATCTATGATCTTGTTACATGGGAAAAACCTTGCTTTAGAAGGGCTAAGTGCATGGTTATGTTCTGTTACGATTGTGAGGACTATCAACCTCCCATCAGCACCTACCGAAGCATGCAACCCAGCATGACAATCTGTCTTACATGTGGGCTGCATCAGTAGTGTGTTATTTGCATTTGATTGTGTTTTCCTTGCACGAGAACACACTAGAGTTATATGTTTTAGATTTCCATTATCATCTAACTTTCGGCTTCTCTTGGCCATAGAAAATCCAATTTGACTACCATAAAGTCTGTAATATTATACAAGCTGCTCCACAGAATCAAGTATCATTCCACAATTAGGTTCTTCAACTATTTCACACATGCCCATTGTGACATTAGAATGATCCGGCACCAAATTAAAATCGTTTGCATCATCTCCCTTTGAATTCGATGAACTTGTGGCCATAATCTCTAACCTTGTGACTAACATGAACATAAATAACATACAAGATAAGATATCAATATGTTGAAATCGAAGCTAAAAAGAGAACTCAATAACAAGAATTGCTACTCGTAAATAGATCTAGCCTAAGCATTTGGCAAAAACCCTAAAATAGAACAATTTGTCCTAAAATCCAGTAAAAGGTTATGGTTTCATATTATCCCAATCGAGTCAGATTCTACAGGATTAAAAAAAGTAAGAAATATGAGAAATGGTAGAAGGGAGTAAAAATAGAAGGAAAGAAACACTAGATTAAATAAAACCAAACGTGAAGTTAAATATAGAAGAGCCCAGATTCCAAATGAGAAGCTAAAACTCGAAAAGGATCTTTCAGATTTGCAATTTTCATGAGATTTGTTAATATTAACATAATCTAACAGTAAAGAGTCTCAACTAAGCACCCAAAAACATTATAATAATTTGAAGAACTCTCTCAACAGAAAGATTACTCATCTTTTTTGTACTCATTGTTCAAGATAAGAACTTTTACTCCAACAAAAGAAATTGGAATTATATCCAAAAAGCAACCTTTTGTTGCATTTTGTTTTTCTTTTTTCCCTTTCCAAAAGATTAGAAGCTTCTCTCATATTGCATCACAAAGTTCCTGTTCTAAAGCTAAACATTTCCATTTTGCAGATAGCTGATAAAGTTATTTCTTTCTGACATTCATCTTAGATGCTCAAAACCCAATTCTTAATTTCGACATTTACCGAATCAAACTATTTTGGCGAACCCAATTGATTAAAACAACAGAAATTAATTGGAAAACAACAACTTTGATCAAAGTCATATAAATTTGATGCCTATAAACAAAGAGTCAGCGTCAACAAAAGGGGGTTTACCTGGGAAGCTCTCAAAGGAGCAGTCTACCTAGAGTCAAATGCTCTGTATCCAAAATAGCTATAATTGTTATGTTAAACAATAGATCTCAAACATTGGAAACATGGGACAGCTATAAAAGGTACTAAAGCAGCAAACATGACTCTCAGATATAGGCAACAAAGCTTCATCAGCCATCCTTAGATCCATAAATAAAACACAATCAAAAAACAAAGAAATTTGTCAAAAATAGAGATACCTTATGAAAGAGAGGATATCGGCAGAATTTTACCTTAGTCTCCACCATATAAATATCAATCTCTTTGGCTCCTTCCTCCTCCTAGGAAACTGCTACAGGATCGTCTTCCTGAATAGCTTGATTGTGGCAGCAACCTTTCAGAATTTTACAACACATGAACATAAACAAAGAGAAAAGTAAGACGAATCTAATATCCACTAAACCACCCAGATTTCTGAAGTTGAAGTCAAAGAATTCAATTAAATAAAGATAGGGATCACATAGGAACGGGGAGGAGAATACCGTGTGGAGGAGCCGCCGGGAGGAGGTATGGGGAGGAGGTCTGGGTGGAGGAGGCGCCGGGAGATGCGTAGATCGATGGAGTTCCGGGTGGAGGAGGCGCCGGGAGGAGGTATGGGTGGAGGAGGCGCTGGGAGGAGTTCTGGGTGGAGGAGCCGCCGGGAGGAGTTATGGGTGGAGGAGGTCTGGGGGGAGGAGGCGCCGACAGGAGGTCTGGGTGGAGGAGGCGCCGGGAGGAGGTCCGGGTGGAGGAGCCGAGGTCCGGTTGCCGCCGGGCTTAGGTGAAGCACAAAGGACTGAAGCCCTATCAGCCAACTAAAGGCAGGTCGGCTAGGGATCATTTTTCTATACATATATATAGCCATCCATTTCAGCTTTCCTTACAATCTCTACAGTTTGCAGGACCACCCTCGTCCTCAGATCAGAACGTCACGTGAATTATAGCTGAATCTATGACAAAAATAGCTGCGAGTTGCTCATTTGGTTCATTGAACCTGTGAAGAGGGAAAGATGGTGTAATTATATGTCTGATCTCCATCACGGTGAACATGAGTGAAGACAAAAAAAATAAATATCATCTCTGCTTTTTTGCAGAACAGTGAAACTTTTGACCTTGAACATTGGGTGATCATGATAGGAATATGTTCTTTTTGTCGCTGCATCATTGTTGTTACAAATTATTTCAACTGGGGGATTAACAATAACCGTGCTAAATAGTTTCTGTGACTAATAAGCACGGAATTAATGATCAAGTAGCAAGCAACTGCGTTCTACAAAAAGAATGGCATTGAACACTAATCTTTTTCCTCAAAACAGGACTTAAAAAACTTATGTTTATGGAGCCCATATACATAAAAGTGAGTCATTTTCCATTAGATCACTGTAGCTGCATCTGCATCTGCATCCGCATCTTCTCTAAAAAACTAGTTCTGCAGTTATGGTTCAGATTGAGGAGAGTGAAGGAGCTCAATAACAGCAGAACCAAAAACATTCTAGAAAGAAACTTGAGAAATGGTGACTTGCAATGCTGTGAGGGCCCATGCAGTTCATCCCTCAAGCATCACCGGTGATCCTACCGGCGTTCGCGATTCAAATGTGGAAGAAGAAGGATTTGAACTCCAATGTGATGAAGCAAGCAGTCCTACCAAGATTTTAGGAGAGCACAAAGAAGAGGAAATAACGTCGTATATTTACTAGATGGGTAATTTTATCAATTTACACATAAAACTAACGGAATGGAACGGCAGTTTTTTTTTGTTTGAAGAGTTGAGCACAAGGCTAGGTTACAGACTACAAACTGCCCAGTAGGGCATCTAGTCCATCCTCAATGGACCAAGCAAAATCTTTCCTAGATATGCGACAAAAACGAGCGACCTGATCCGCTCTAATATTGTAAGACCTTGGAAGATGGAGGAATAGTACCGAATCAAAACCCAAGACAAGGAGCCAGATCTGCTTAGCCAGCCCCTCAACCTCCTTAGGCCACAATCGAGATCCGTTTAGGATCTGAATTGTCGCCAATGAATCAGATTCCACCACAAGTCTAGATAGCCCCCTTGCACGAGCCTCCCTTAGTGCAGTAGCCACACCCTCCATCTCACCTTCAAGAGGGGAACATGCAACGACAGGTAGTCCCACCATCCACGCGGGTGCATCAGAATCTCCCAGGTCAATCACCCCAATTCCCGCTAAGCCGGAGAACCTGTCAAAAGATGCATCAGTATGTATTACATGCAAACCCGTCCTCCCTCGTGCTGGCCTTTCCTCCTTGGACGTACGTTCCAGGAACTCCATTGCTTGCCTCCGAACCTTACAAGCCACAGCTTCAGCCGTACCACCATTGCCATTAAACACAAGCTCATTTCGGTCCTTCCAAACCAGCCAAGCTCCATAGCACAGTAAGGACTTCGTCGTCCTGCATTCATCTCGAGAGGAAGAGGCCAAAATGAGCTGAAGTAGGCTATCAGGATCCCATCCTGGAAGAGGCAAGCCTTCCCTGGCAAAGGCAATCTGCGCCACCCTTCGCGCAAACGGGCAGCTAAAGAGTGCATGAGCTATCGTCTCTGGCTCTCCCCTGCATCTTGGGCAGTTCAGATCCGAGTGAATGGAACAGCAGTTTACCGGATGTGACTTTTTGCAAATTTA
>OY986974.1:21107635-21179602 GCA_963920575.1 Narthecium ossifragum
TTTAAATTTTGCCTTGACAATATAAACTCCCTGCTGTCTTTGCAGAGGGTTAATCTCAGCAAAAGAGGTACGTCCTAGTGCATGAAGCGTCATTGGATCTCAAGGTTGTAAGTTGTGCAACTATATATATATAAGAACTCAAGTTCGAGTGCATGATCGTTTTGATCCACAATATATACAGACCCGTGGATTTTCATTCTGTATGCGGCTTTCCACGTTAAAATTAAAATCTTGGTCTTCGATCTTAGGGTAGGCTGGTGTTTTTTCTAGTTATTGATCGTGGGTGGTTATGCATAACCGTTTTTACCCCTTATAAGATTGATATATAGTTCCAACTTAAACTTTGTAGCAACAGATAACCCTACCAAACAATAATTTGGCTACGACAAAAAGCTTTGTCACATCCAGAGTGTATTATTCACATGGAAAAAACATCCACATGTCCGGATAGTATGAAATCTTGCCTAAACTATATATATGTTGCATTGGGAAAATAATGTAGATAATATATCCCAGGAAAACAAAGATATATTATCCCTATTTATTCGCCGAGAAGTAACTCAGGGGTATGGTTAATATTTTTTCAATGTTTTTAGGGGTACATACGTGAGGCTAAAGATTATAGGGGTGCGTTTGTAATTTTCAAAGTTTTAGAGGATTCAAAAGTAGTTATCACTATTTATAAAATGATTATTCACGACCAATAGGTAAAGAGTTAGAATACCCTCTGGATAAAGTTTTAGTTATATGGCCACGTAGCATATATATTGCATATGCCTACGTGGCCACTTGACTACCGATCAAGTTGTTGTTTTATTGGTAGTACATTACCGATTGATAGTTTTTTTTTTACTCATAATTTAATCGGTAGCACACTACCGATTAGTTGATCAAGTCTATCGATAGAACACACTACCGATTGGATAATCGAGTCCATCGGTAAATGGATTCGACCAACCAATCGGTCGTGTGCTGTTGATTGAATAGATATGTACAATATACATGTTATGTCCCATGTGAAGAAAGTAGAAGAATGAGATTGTAGAAATTCTCCATGCATGCCCGTTCATGTATCATCATCATATAAATAGACTAGTACTCACCTGTGCCCCTGTCACAGTTTTTAGTTATTCATAATATAAAATTTTAACAAACTCCCTGTAGTTTGTCTGGTTAGATGGCTGGGTTGACCCGTAGGTGGTCCAGGATTCGAAGGTTGGTCATAGCTTTTTGTTCACTGTCACCATAAAACATAGCCAATAAAACTTAGGGTATATAAAATAATAATAAATAATATAAGTCTTAGCATTAGCATTATCATAAGATAATATTAATAGAACTTAGGTTGATATGAATTAATGCAGGTTTATATAAAGCAAACTTAGGGAATATATATAAAGAAACTTAGGGGATATGAATTAATGCAGGTTAACCGAAACTGCTCCTTATAAGGTTGATACATCGTAGCTTTAGATAAGGAAATGATAGATTTATGCAATCTGTCATTATGCATAGGATTACATTGATCTTTTTCCTTACATAGCTGCTTGGCTGTCTTTGCATGTGTCGCTTGTCACTATGCATAGGATTACATTGATCGTTTCCTTAGATAGCTGCTCGGCTGTCTTTGCATGTGTCACTCAGCTTTTTTGGAGTAATCGCATCCGTGATTGTAGGATCATTGTCATTACCAACCAGTTTTGCCACGATGTATTTGGGGATGACATCCAATCTCTCATCCCAAATGCAGAGCTAGTTAATTAGACAACAACTCCAATATAAACTGGTAAAAATGCTATATCATCACTAATTACTTAATTCCTTCAGACTTGATGCGCCAACCGGAGAACATGACACGTGATTGTATCCTCCCTACTAACAGGCAAGTCATTAATCTATACAAAAAAACATAATAAAAGCATAATTGAATGTTTGTTATTTGGTAGCGCTAGAAAGTATGGTTGTAATCGAACCGAGTCTTAATTGAGCTACTCGGGCTAGAGCTCGATTAAGCTCGACTCGAATTCGTTTAAATTCAAACTCGGGTTTAGTTTGAATCAAAATGTAAGCTCGAACCAGTTTCGAACTCAAACTTGAGCATACTTAGACACAACTTACAAGCTCGCGAGCCCATCTCTCCTACGACACCCATCTCCTCTCATCACAGTCCGCTCCTCACCTTCTCCTACTCCTGCGTCCTCACCCACAACCAACACCCCCCCTTCCTTCCCTGACGAGTCATGAGCCCTGTGACACCTCCAACATCCTCTTGTGGCCCCGACAAGGTCTCCACCGTCGTCCTTAGCCTCTCTCATAGAATCCAACGCCGCCACTACAAGAACCACCACCACGATCTCCACAAAATCCAGACCCAGACCGCCCTCGCCTTCCCGACCTCTCCTCCATCGTTTCCATCAAGGATCCGACGACAACCCCACCTTGCCCGATGGTTATCACTCCCATTGAGACCGGCGCTGCCACTGCCAAGAACCACCACCTCCGACCACCACAATCTCCACTAACTTCAAATTTCCGACAAGGATCCAATGTCGACGACCCACCTTGCCGTTGGTCATCGTTCTCGTTGAGACCAGGCTTTAATGAGCTTTCAAGCTTAATCTTACTTATTACGAGCTAAGCTCGAGCGGAGCTTTAAGCTTGACTCGAGCCCGAGCTTAACTAAAAGACTCAAGCCCGAGCTTAACTAAAAGAGCCTAGCTCGAGCTTGAGCAAACCAAACCCCGGCTCAACTCGACTCAATTACAGCCCTCCTAGGAATTGATGGGATATATATATGGGTTATTTACTTTTGAGACCTTGAAAACTTCTTAAATTACAAATGTACACTTACAATCTTTGCCTTTACATATGTACCCCTGAAAACATTGTGATAATGTTAATTATACCCTCCGATTACTAGCCGATTAATATTCACAGAATATGCCTAACGTCGTTAAATAACCCTTTTGAAAAGACAATTATACCCTTGTTTATGTTTCTACTTTGGTTAAGTTAGATGTCAATGGGGATGGGCAATTAAGTAATTTTGCCCACCCTGGTTATGTTTCTACTCTGGTTAAGTTAGATATATGTACGGACTTGGACGGAGGGGCATGGTTAACATTATCATAATGTTTTCAGGGGTACATATGTAAAGACAAAGATTGTAATGGTATATTTGTAATTTAAGAAGTTTTCAAGGTCTCAAAAGTAAATAACCCTATATATATTCTTTGCTTGACTTGATCATGACCATGACCATGACCTGGGTTTGCTTTTCCTATTGAAAGAAGAATAATTAAGTTCTTCCCATTATATATGGTACCGCAGTAGTTGGAGAGAATATCTGAACATGCCTTCCCCACCCACTTACATGCACGTGGACAGATGACCGACCTCGGCATCAGTTTATGGGTTTGTTGTGTTCATCAAGATGCGTGTGTTTCGCCAACCGACGACGTACGTATTATTCTTGTCTTCTTTTCCTTTTTTGTTACATTTCTTTTCCTTTTTCTTTCGATTACGGTTCGGACTCCAATGATGGTATTGCAAAAAACAGACTGTCTGTTGGAGGGTTTATATATCCTATATATATAGTATAGGTGTTACAGCTGGAATACCAAGTATATAGGCAAGCGCACAAAGCGATATCCATGTGAAGCCCCCATCGATACGGTATGTATGATACGATTGGAAGGCAATTAAGTAATTTTATATTATTATACACTTAGCTAGGGCCTAAGGCTAGTATAAATATAACTTATAAAATCTTAATTTGCACTTATGAGATCAATCTGTCATCTTTCTCTCTCCACGTAGGCAGTTTGCTCGTGAGGAGAGAGGAGTCCTGTTTAGGTCATATCATTGTCTCCATATTATCATTATATCAACGGATGAGATCTGTTTAGATCTCATCTAATGGTCAAGATCTTTAATAAAATGTTGACTTGGATTCTGCTAATAATGATCTCAATCATTGAATGAGATCTAAATAGATCTCATCCGTTAATATGATAGTAGTATGAAAATAATGATATGATCCAAATAGCTTCATACCGGAGAGAATAGTAAACCAGCTCTGATAATTTCGAAGGGGGTTGTTTTTCTTCTCGATTGCGTCATTAAGTTACTTTAATTAAGACTGCTTTTCTTCTTGACTGTGACATTAGGTTACTTTTTATTTTTTACTTTTTATTATTGACTAGAAGAAGCAAAGACACCGGTGCACCTTTATTAATAAGTTCCCACGTGTTAGCTCTTGTTTTGTAGATGATGCTGTTCGGTGTTAGGCTGTACCAGCTGATTACGACCATCATAATCTTTTTCATGTGACTGACCCATGACAAAACGATTCCCCACGTACCCACGACCACTATTAGATTTTAGCACTTAAATCCACGAGGCACACAACATAAATCTCATATTTACTGAACCCGGTACTATTAATTATTAAATAAAGGAGGCCTCTGTTTGCATATTCCCGCATGAGAAATTTAATTAAGTTTTTAACTATGACAATTTTTTTCCCCTTCAAAGTTATGCTGTCAAAATATTCATTTCTCTATTTAAAATGATGTCATAAAACACTGTGCTTATGTGCAAATTTTGACAACATCACGAGGACTCGAGTGTAATTACGTTATATTTTTCGGGCCTCTCAGCAAAAAGTTTTCTTCTTCCTCTTTCTCTCGTTCCCTTCCACACCGCTCATGTCTCTGTCTCTCGCACTCGCTCTCTTTTTTCCTCCACCGGCAGCCATAACTAAGAAAGGACCCTAAAAGAGAGGAGATTTCTAGTGTCCCAATCCCGTTGGTGGAACCCTAACCCTAGTCTTGACCCCGGCCCTTAAGTACCAGAGGAGAGCCGTCGTCAAATGCTCGTCGGCGATGCGGCCGTCGCCACTCCGACGCGGGCGCCCGCGGGCAGTCATCTTCGCGCTACTCTGCGCCTCCGTTGTCGCTCCCGTGGTCTTCCTCTCGTCGCGCATAGCCGACTACACCCCCAACCTCGGTGATCCCATCCGATCCGATCCCGTTTCCATCGCTTCTTGTCTCTCTCCAGCATTTTCTGTGGACTTTCTGGATTTTTTGTGGCTTTGGGAGATAGAGGGGGTCTTGAGTTGAACCAGCCTTGTTCTGAAGCTCTCCTCACTTCTTTCTTGGATTTCTGGGATTTGTGGCACTTTTTTATCCGATTAGTTATGCCTCATCTCTCCACATCTTCTTCGTTTTTGCATTTTCTTGATATATTTTGAGTTTTTATCTATTTGATTGGGGCGGCATCTCTTTTCATTCATTTTCTTGTAATTTTCATGATTTTTATGAGTTTTGTCGGTGCTGCGGTCTCTCAGTTTCTTTTTTCTCAGGTTCATTTGTTCAGAGAACTTTTTTCTTAATGATTTATTGGTACTTTGATTTGCAGCAAAGAAGGAGTTCTTCGATGATGTATCCGACTTTGTGAAGAATCTCTCTCAGGTAATGCCAGTTTTTTTCGCTCTTTCTTTAGGCCGAAGTGTTGGTTTTTCTTGCTTTTTAAAGGGTGAGATCTAATTTGGTTCAAATTTAATGCCAATGCAGAAGCACCCTTTTGATGCTTTGAGGGCCAATTCGGTCGAAGAGGTTGGCATCCCTTTGATTTCTTTTTTTTTTATTTTTTTTTTCTTGTGTAGATTTACCCTTCTTGTTCTTTTTTTGAACATTGGTGTCATTTGTGCTTAGGAAGTAGGAGAAGGATTGAAAGAACCCACAAGAGTTGTTTTGCCACTAACTGTCAGTGGTGGTGGAGAACTTCAACAGCAAAATGCATCGAATGCTACGCTTGAAAAGGTAAGTTATGCTACTTTTATTTCATAGAGCACTGTTGAAGTGTGTTTAAGTATCTGTAGGGATCCTTTATATCACCCAAAAAACTTGGAAAAAAAAGGCCATTGTGCAGCTTAACTTGACCTTAGCATTTTGTAGCTAATGTTTTCCTATAGAAAGAGGATGAATCATGTTTCTCAAGGTGATTTTATTATGCTATAGAAAATTAATGTGACATTCAGTCATTTGCTGCTACTTTGATGTTTACCTAGAGAGGATGAATGGGTGGTGCAAGATAGGATAAAGAAATATAAATTATCTACACTCTCAAAAACTCTCTATCTATTCTCTACGACTCTACGATGAGCTTTTTTTAAAGTTAGTGATATGCTTCCATGAATATAAACATCTATATGAATATATGATACTCATCTTATTTTCCAGTAGTATGAAAAGTACAATGCTGCAGGTCTTATGTTGGTAATGTGTACAAAGTGTTATCAAGTCCTTAATTATGACTTCTTTGGGTAGGAAATGTCTTGTTACAAAACGTTGAAGTTCATTTGTTTGTAAGATATGAAACTGTTGAGCTCTTGCTGTTCACTTTAACGAGCTATTCATCATTCCATTAGATTTCTAAAGTATATAATTAGAAGGAAAATGATATTCCTAGAAGTAACAACTCACATTGTCTTTGAGCCATGGTCTTTTAGTAAAAAGATGACTGAGATGTCAAATAAATAAAAAATAATGAACCACAAAGTGACAGGTCAGTTCAACACGAAAAGATAGTCAAGTTTGAGTTGAATTTCAGGGATTACTTGGTTAGAGGTAGATTCTACTTTGATTTAAGATAACATGAAACTAGAAAAGAAGATGTTTTTGATGGTCATCATGGTCGCGGGCCGGAAAAGACATGCAGTATAGTGGGATGTTATACCATATAGTGGGATGTTATAGGATATAACTTGCTCGAGTGAGAAACTTCGTGGCTTACTATTATAGATAGCCCTGCTTGTTGTATCACAACTGTTAAAATCCAGCATGTTTTCTTGTTTATTATTACTATTATCAGGTAATTTTATCTTATTCCTGTATTTCTGGATGAAATCAGTTAGGTTCCATCTGAATAATGTGTCTTAGATCAACGAGACAGTCCTTGCCTAACAGATAGGAATTAGCTAATAGGTCTTTGTCTTCCTTTTTAGTAGGCTTATAAGCTATGATATTCTGGTTCTCATATCGGCCGATATTCCATATCGTGGTGCTGTGGCCTCTTAAGATCCTGTAATGTCACGCTCATTGGAAAATTCATGCTTTGATCTAAAAGTTGTATATTATTCATGGTTTTTATAACTTTTTTATCGATGCAACAGGCAATAGCTAATGAAATTATTGAGGAAACAAATGGACTCTCTCGGCCTCGACCAATGACTGATGAAAAAGTACGAGCAATGGAAGATATGGTAATAATGGCCAGGGCATACTTGCTTTTTGCCCCACCAAGTGGCGATGTGCAGATACTGAGAGAGCTGAGGATGCGAATTAGAGCAATTGAAAGGATACTTGGTCACACAAGCAAAGATTCAGATCTATCTAGGGGGTATAGTTGTGATTTCCTGTTTCCATCCTCCTAAATATTACAAGGAGAAATAGTATGAGGCAATATTCCGTATCTCAATGACTTGTAGAACATTAAACTGAAGACTTGAACCTCTCAGTGCTTTGCAGAAAATGAGAGCCATGGAGTCTACTCTGGCCAAAGCCAACAAGGCTTATCCTGATTGCTCTGCAATGGCATCAAAGTTACGTGCAATGACTCACAATACCGAAGAGCAGCTACGGGCACAGAAGAATCAAGCTTCATATCTTATCCAGCTTGCTGTTAGGACTTTGCCAAAAGGGCTTCACTGCCTGTCCATGCGGCTTACCACAGATTACTTCGCTCTGCAGCCTCAAGAACGTCAACTGCCTAATGGACATAAAACATGCAGACCAGAATTTCATCACTATGCTGTCTTTTCGGACAATGTTGTAGCATGTGCGGTAGTGTTGAACTCTACCATCTCAACATCAAAGGTGAGATCTTTAATTTTTGCAGCTTATATGCACTACCATCGTGAATTAAGATATCAATAGTGTTCAATGTGCTTTATACTGTTTTGGCCTCTATTTTTTTCTTAGAGATGGTCTAGACAATAGAGGCATGACTATGCTGTTTATTGCCTTTGGTATACATTCAGCATTCTGTAGTATGAGACATCTAACTATGTCTGCAATTAGCAAATAAGCATCTCTAGAGATGTCTATCATCATCTATGTGGCATCATTCTTTCTTGTTGTCACATAGATTGCTCTGTGTGTTCCTTTGTAGGCATGATCTGCATCTTTCATCAGCGTTGCTCAACCATTGGACCTTTTATTTGTCGAAGAGACGCACCTAGATAGTCTAGACACTCTGGATTATGAATTTATAAGTTTATAGACCGTGGGATATGAAGAAAAAGGTTATGTTGCCTTTTTCATTCTGTTTATGTCTATGTCAATAGAAGTTACTATAATTTGCTTAAGACTGTCTATTTCTCTTTGGTTAATGATAATCAAGATTCTGACTTTCCTTTCAAATGAATGTATGCCGATTATCGCTTATAGTCCAATATAGTGCAAGATCTGAGTACTTTAAGATTCGTGTATAAATTGTTTGTTGCAGAAGAATAATACAGTTTCATGCTAAGAATGGTAATTCTTTAGGGTAACATGTATTTCTCATGAAGGATGCGTCATTGTCATAAGGCTATATCAAAAAGTCCATTCAAACCAGATATGATTTTCTTCTTGCACCTGGAATAGGAAACAGCGCTAGGCATTTTCAGATATTACTTGATGAGTATAATTTAGTTGGTGTACAAGGTCCTTTTATGGCGTAAGAGAATTGTAATTCTGTTTGAATTTTGAAGTAGTCCCATGAAAAGTTAGTGACAAAGATTTGCCTATATACCTTCAGTGTTCTGTGTTTGCCAACCACACAGTTACACACACCTATCACATATAAGCAAGGACTCAAGTGGAGGAGAGAGATATATTAGGAGGGATTGGAGTGGGCTTTAGGTGTGGGCTTTTTTTTCCGGGGGTGTTGGCCGGCTGGCGCGTTTTTTTTTTTTTTTTTGGTTCCTCCGGGGGTCAAGGTCTTGATGTGATCCCTGAACATAACCTACTTTTTTTTTTTAAAGCCTACCAAAGAACTGAGTAGCTGGGATACTATATTCTTCAAAGCAAAAAAAATGGAAAAAAGACTGACACGGGCAAAACGTGATACAAGGGTTGGGCATGAAACCAATATGGACTGAAACTCGTGCGCATTAACTGATACCAATAGATACTGAAACTGCAGAGTTCCTCGATATTGCCTGTTTATTGTTCTGATTTTTGATGGGATGGTGTGTACCAAGTGGCACACCCAATGGTGACAAATGCTTAATGCATGCATCCAAGAAATGGTGATGGGAGAATGGCATGATCATGAATTGCGGTGCTGATTGGCACGGTCCATGGCCATTGATACATATGGTGCTGGTAAAGATACAAGCTTTGCATGGATTTCCCTCTGAAGAGGCTCCGTGCAGTTGGCACGGGTTTTGTGCCAAGAGGTGGCGCAGTAAGGGGTTGTCAGCATGTATCATGTCGGCCAAAGACTGGCATGACACCCGTCCCTCCCGGCAATCCTTGGGCATGATTATGCATGTTATCTTTTTTGTCAAAGACAATCATGTGGATGATACTTCAAGGAAATGACCATTTGCAAGTGTTTTTGAAGTGAAGAGGCTAAGCCATTAAGTGGAAGAAAATTATGAAAATTAAAGGTGTCAAGACTAATGCAAAAAAAGAATACTTTAGGTTATCATCCCTTTAGCCTGTGAGTACTATGATTTGGTTAAACAAGAGGCTTATTTGAATTGTTAATCGATATGGTTTGATTTTATTGTTGGGTTGTAAATATAGAGTATGAAGATGCATCATCTGTTCTTCAAGTATAAATATATTTGCTCATCCTTGAGCTGAAGCTTGCTTGAAAAAATGTGGCATGATGCTTATTCCCATTTCATTGATCCGCATTCCTTCTTGTTGGTATCTTGAGCAACAAAAATTATGCTATATTTTGGTCCGTTATTATTATCCTTGTAACTAGAGTCTAAAACTGCTTGTTTGAAAGAAACTATACCCTACAAGTGAACTGGTTTGGAATGTGCATACTTGTACATGTTTAATGATCTTGCTGCATTATGATGAAAGTTAGCCAGGTTAGCAATGCTAAACTTCAGGGTTGCATGATTATTGATGTTCTTGTTACCATTAACAGAGTTTGCTATGCTTGTTAGAGAAATCTATCCTTTCTATGATAGAGGTATGACTGATTGGAATGTCTGCTTTTTTCAATGTCCTTCCATGGCTTAAACTTCTTGTGGTTGCTCTTGTCAAAGAGTATCAAATACATACATATAGAAGATATGTAAGCACAAGATCCCTGTATCCTATTCATTTGGTTGATAACTTGTCCTTTGTTTATTCA
Source organism: Narthecium ossifragum (assembly GCA_963920575.1). Lineage (NCBI taxonomy): Eukaryota > Viridiplantae > Streptophyta > Magnoliopsida > Dioscoreales > Nartheciaceae > Narthecium > Narthecium ossifragum. The sequence goes on from OY986974.1 coordinate 21,118,004, forward strand.
GGAACCAGAGAGAATTGTTTTCCATGTCGTAACTGATGCTCTGAATTACCCCGCGATGATGATGTGGTTCTTGATGAATCAACCTGATCCAGCCACGGTTCATGTTCAGAGCTTGGATGATCTTAAATCCCTGCCTTCTGGCTTCAATTCAATGTTTAAGCAACCTGGTCTTCATGACCCAAGATACACATCAGCGCTCAACCATCTCCGCTTCTATTTACCGGAGATATTTCCTACCCTTGACAAAATTTTGCTTTTGGACCATGACGTGGTGGTGCAAAGAGATCTGACAGTATTGTGGAGGTTAAATATGATGGGTAAAGTGAACCTAGCTGTCAATACTTGCAAGCAAGGAGATACGTCTCACCGGCTGGAAACACTCGTTGATTTCTCTGACCCAACCATAAATGGATCTTTTGACTCAAAAGCTTGTGTATGGGCTTTTGGGATGAATATGTTCGACCTGCAGGAGTGGCGGAAGCAAGGACTAACCAAGGTCTACAATAAATGGTTACAAATGGTAAGTGAACCCCATTTTTCTGCTTTTTTTAGTAGCATATATTGTGTCCATATATGAAGGTGATGGATATACACGAGCTTTTGGAGCAAATATGATCAACTTTCCACTTTTATGAAATAAGAAATTTGCTTTAGCCTGTCCTGTTGCTACTAGTATAGTATTTTAGTCATTATTAGTTGGGCATTTTTATTCCATCCAGTATCACGTTGGAGGAAATTGTCATGTTAACTGTATCCATGGGCTGCTATTACTAAGAAAAGTCGGATCAACTTTTGTATCTAACGGAGAAAACATTGCTTAGTATACGTTCAGGAACTGCTACACAGTAACTGCAGGCAGAAGCGTGCTAAAATTTTAAATTCTTGTATCCTAAGAGTTTTCTTTTAGATTATGGATTTCTTTCTCTGTTTCTGGATATAAATCCTTTGTTCTCAGATACGTGCCTTGCGTGTATGTTCTAGGCATCCATGAAGTAATCCTTTGCATGCACGAAGCATACTTCTTTGATGACACAAGTTTTGTCTTGCTGTGAGGATTAATTCAGTCCATTTCCTAGCAAATTCCCAAGTTTAATTTGGATGCGGATCAAATTTGAATTGCACAACTTGACATTTACATGTTATCGTTTGCTGCAGGGAAAGAGGAAGCAACCATGGAAGGCAGGAAGCTTGCCGCTGGGTCAGCTCGTGTTCTACAATCATACCTTGGCCCTGGACAGACGCTGGCATTTGCTCGGCCTCGGGTTGGATTCGAGTGTGCCAAAGGGCGAACTCGATAGGTCAGCAGTCATCCACTTCAACGGATACATGAAGCCATGGTTGGAGATTGCTATCCCTAAGTACAGATGGTACTGGACCAAGTTCGTCGACTACAGACACCCCTACTTACAAAGATGCAACATACACGAATAGTGACTGTCAAAATGACAATCTTAAAGATCCAATCCGACAGTGATGAAATTGATTTTTTCCCCCCTTCTCCATGTAAATGTTAGTGCTCAATATTTGTTCTTACTTTGACACGACCTAAGCTTCATAACTACACCATTTTTTCCCTCACTGTATGTTGACTGAATAAGAATTTATACAGGCCATGATTCTTAAGATTAAAATTTAGCTAAATTACGTTTTTTATATCTGTAAAATTTTGGATATACCATTTTAGTATCTCTAGTTTGATAATTATGTTTTTGATACCTATATTTAAGGCCAAAAGGCAGTTCAATATTATGTAGTTTTCACGTTTTGCAGTTTAGTATCACGAAGTTTCAAAATTATCAAAAAAATACTTCAAGTTACATTAGCAGTGAAGTATAAATTATCATCCGACGCCGTTTCTACATTTTAACGGCAAATCAATCACTGTGTTTAATTTTGATTGGTATTTGTTTATCTTGACTAGTTTTCGCTGACGTGGTCTGGTTTTCGCTAACGTGGGGAAGTGAGAGAGAGAGAGATACAGGAGGAAGAGAGAGAGCACCTGTCGGAGATGGAGATTTGGCGTCCAACGGAGCCGTGTTGGCTTAGATCTGGCGTTCCCCAAGCTCCCACCGAGGTCTCCATCCTTATCGTCGCCTGCAGCATGTTCTCCCCCACCCCCTCCCTCACATCCCTCCTCATCCAGCACCTCCGCTTCCAATCTAACGTCAAGACCTTCAACCTCTCCGGCATGGGGTGCAGCGCCGGCGTCATGGATCTCGAGAAGCTCACAACTCGTCGCCGCCGGCAACCCCAAGATGACACGGACCTCATGGAGGGTGCCGACCTCGCCATTCCCACAATGACGTCACGGTTTGGGAGCTTGGGGTTGGTGGAGAGGTCGTCGGGGTGGTGATCGGCTGGCATAGTTGGTAGCGAGCAGGGCCGTAGGGTCTTGCAGGTAGCAAGCTCTCTCCTCGTCTCTCTTTCTTTCTCTCCTCCCTCTTCCTCTGTTTCTCTCTCTCCTCCTTCTTCCTCTGTTTCTCTCCTCTCCAAGTCCGACATCCCCTCCTCCGAGGTCTCCATCCTCATCGTTACCTGCAGCATGTTCTCCTCCCCCACCACCTCCCTCACGTCCCTCCTCGTCTAGCACCTCTGCCTCCGGTCTAACATCAAGACCTTCAACCTCTTCGGCATGGGGTGCAGCGCACACCTACTTCGCCGCCGCGTCGGCTACGCCTTCATTGTCTTCACCGAGAACACCAGCCTCAACTGGTACTTTGGCGACAATTGCCACATGCTCGTCACCAACTGCATATTCCGCGTCGGCACCGCCATCGCATTGGTCACCAGCGACCCGTCTCGCCGGCACGCCGCCAAGATGGAGCTCATGTGCACCCTCCGTATGCACCACGGGGCCGACAACGCCTCCTACAACGCCGCGATCCAAACCGAGGACGAGGAGGGTAACATCGGCGTGGCCCTCACAACCTCAGGCTTCTTGGCGATCCAATGGTGCCAGAGAGAGACGAAGGCATCCTTCAGGTCTCTGCAGACGTAGACGAGTCTACAGCCGGGCTCGTCGACGACGGAGTGGAGGCCGGCGGCAAGCGAGAGGGTGGATGTCAAGAAGGTGGTGGAGGTGCTGACGCTGGTGGTGCCGATGGTCACGTGAAGGTCACGTGACTTGATTACCGTCACCCCATGTCACACCATCAGCTTGTTGGATCCAAAATGACCGGTATAGTAACTTGGAGTATTTTTTGATAATTTTGAAATTTCATGGTACTAAACTGCAAAACTTGGAAACTACAGGGAATTGAAATGCTTTTTGGCTTATATTTAATGTATATAACATATTTAGTATCTACCGTTAGACACCGTTATCTAGACTTAACGGCAATCCGCTCACGTGATATCACATGAGCGGTTTTCAGTCAATTTTGACTGATTTTCAATCAATTTTGACTGGTTTTCGGTCAATTTTGACTGATTGGTTTTGCCACCTCATCAATCCATTTCTAATCTCACTTCTCTCTCTCCTCCCTCTCTCTTCCGTGCTCTCTCTCTCTCCCTCCCTCTTCCATGCTCATCACCATCTCCATCTCTGATCTCTCCCCTCTCTCTCCTCCCTCCCTCTTCCGTGAGCTCTCTCCCTCCCTCTCTCAAAAGTTTACGCAGCCACAACGACGATATTTCACACCTTATAAATATTAATAAATCCATGAATACCAGCTCTTTATACATGGATTTTATAACATAAAAAACTACAAATGCTAGACAAATGGCAATCTCCATCTTCGGTTCTTTTCTATCCAAGTGATCATCCATGGCAATCTCAACATGTATACTTGCAGCTTCCATAGCCTACAAAATTATCAACAACAAGTATCACTTGGTTCCCATCATCAATGGCGTGTACCCATTGATTGGATGCTTATAATGCATTCAATTGATTGATTTTCATATCCAAATCATGCTTGATTTATGTTATCTAATGCATATTTACGATGAATTTCATGTATTTGGATCATTTACACCCTTAGTATGTTATTGGTGTTAATTCGGTGTGATTGACATGTTTAGGGATTTTTCGTACTCTTAAGAACAAATTCTGTACTCGAAGTTTTTTTTGAACTAAAAATGTGATTTGTGAATAGGTGGAAATTCGAGTATAATTGCTTTAAATGTTGATTTTAATGCTTGGGCATGTGTATTACACCATATTTGAGATGTTAGAAGAGTTATTTGTGTTTAAAAGGTCAAGGATCAAAATATGACATTGTTGTAGATTTTCAAATTCCGTATTCTTCTTTAATGATTTGTGATCCTTTGACAGGGCATAAATGCATCCACAATCGCTCTAAAAATCTGTTTTAAAGCTTGAGCATGTGCATTTCATGGTATACTTGATGATCATGCACTTGGTTGCGCTTAAATGCTCAAAGATCAAATTTTGACACTCTAAGCCACTTTCATTTTCCGTATTCTCAAGTGAATAATATGTGATCTTTGACAATGCATAAATGCTAGCATATAAGTCCAAAAAATATGCTTAAATACTTGAACATGTGTATTTCATTGTGTACTTGAAGCCCATATATTTGGTTCGATCAAGTTGTGTTCAGGTCAAAATTTGACACGCCAAACGAGAACCGAAACATTGCTGATTTTACTGTTTTCGTATTTTTTCAGGGCTGAAGTAAAAAGGTCATAAATTGCTCAATTCTTATCAGAATTTTTCGTACAAAGTATCGTTGGAAAGATAAATTGAAGCTCTACAACTATGTCTCAAGTGACATTCTCTTCAGAGGTGGTTTTCACATCGGAATTTGGGCTCAAATTTGGCTGACTTATGAAGCATTGGACAGAGCTGGAGTAAATCGGAGATAACTCTTGCTAGTTTTATTTGAATTTCTGGTGTAAGGTACCGTTGGAAAGGTCATTCAAAGCTCTACAACTTTTTCCAGAAATAGCCATTCTCAAAAAATGAAGTTTGTATACCGAAAATGCCCTCTGAATTTCTGGTTTCTCCAAAGCTTATTGGATCCACATCCTATTAACCCATTAAGCCTCTTAATGGATCCTATGCTTCAAGCCTATAAATAGGCACTTAAGGGCAGCCAAGAGAGGGGGGAACAGCTGGTGGAAGGGGAGAAAAGAGGAGAAGAAGAGGCTTTAGGGTTTTGAGCTTTCTTTGGTATTTTCTTTGATTTTGTTCTTCTTCTTTGTAAATTTGGTATTATGTGTAACTAAAGACTTGTAGATCTCATCCCGATCTATCTTTCTATCGGATTACATTTTGGATTTGGTTTGATTTCAATGAAAAGAATGGTTTAATTACAATACTTGTTTCATTTTCTATTCCTCTAGCTTCTCTTTGCTTTTAGAGGTATAAATCCCTCTATTTTCTTTGAGATGCATGCTAGAATTGTTAGAATCAAGTGATTAGAGGTATAGATCCCTTTACATCCTTGATATATCTTCATTTAGGTTGATCCTAATGTCTTGTCTAGAATTAGAGGTATAGATTCCTCTCTTTTTAGCAAGGCTTAAGTTAGGGTTACCTAAAGGCCTTGAGTTCTAAGGGTATAGAGTCCCTTAGTCTTTCTTTTGGCCTACCTTGAGGCTAGCCCATTGAGTAGTTAGGGGTATAGATTCCACTAATGATCTTGTTGCCTATGACTAGTGACTCTTGGTATTTTCATATCTAGAAATAAGTTTTGAGAAACCATTGGCCTCTACCTTTGTGTATCTACACATGTTTTGAATGTCGTATTTACCTAGTTAGGGTTCGATGACAAGAATTCTAACTTAGTGAAGTGTTAGATGATCCAATTTGTACATCTAATTTGAAAGATAGTGAAGGTTGAGACTACACCTTCTTCCACTTGTTATCTCACCTTTATTTACTTTATTTATGTTTTAAACTTTACAAACCTTTATTTCAAAAATCCCAAAACATCTTCTATCGCTTTCCTTTTTGTCAAAAAAAACACAAAAATAGTTTTTACTCTTCTTCTTTTGCATTTAAAGTTCCTAGTTTTAAATTCCATCGCTCCCTGTGGTAAATGATCTTGGGACTCACCCTTGTTTAACTTTGACAACTCCTGCGCTTGGGAGTATAAGCTAACTCATATTTGAGGACAAGTCACCCATCATATAGAATCTATAGATAGCTTACTAAAACCATAAGCAGAGTGTGAGCAAAGAGAAGAAGCTTACTTCAACCCGGTGTTGACGTCCGGCCAGCAAACCGAGGTTTGGCCGGAAGATCTTACTTCAGTGGCGGAGGGCGACGGTCAAGACGACGATGTGAAGGTTCTGCATGGCAGGGATAAGGGCGGCAATGAGGGACTTGTTGGACGTGGAGGTTGTGCATGGCAGGTTTGGCCGAAAGATCTCTCTCTCTCTCTATATCTCTTGGTTTTCCTCATGAGACGACGGCCGGCGATCACGCCGTGGCCATTGAAGCCCACCGTCGAGTTCATCGCCAGGGACCAAGAGAGAGAGAGAGAGAGCACGTAAGAGAGAGGGAGGAGAGAGAGAAGAGATATTAGAGATGGTGATGAGGTGGCAAAGCCAGTCACGTGCAAGGCACATGACCGGTTTGCCGTTTCAAAAAACGATCATGTTAGACAGTCGGACCAAAACGAAGCGGTTTTAATAGTATAGGTATAAAAAATGTAATTATAAAACTAGAGGTACTAAGGTGGTATATCCAAAATTTTACAGGTACCAAGAGCGTAATTTAGTCTAAAAATTTTATCCTTAACCCCCCCCCCCCTCCCATTTGGTGTTGAATCCGAGTTCACGGTTCATCTCAAATACCAATATATCTTCATTTTGATCTTTGTATTGTACTGCCAAATGTTATGCCGATGGCAGATGGGCATCTGAAATGAGAGCAATGGAGAGGGGAGTTGCACGCCAGGTATCAACTCCTAAAACGCATGGTGATCGCCGTTTGGGGAAGGCGGTTGGTATGCCTAAGGAGCGGAGCCTGATGGCTCATCTCAAGCTCATCCTTCACAAGAGGAAGGAGCGGAGGATCCACGGAAAGCTGAAGAGTAGGAATCTTTGTAAGGCCTCCTCTGCGGTGGCTATTACATGCCTGGAGGTGGACAGTGCTGAAACAGGGGATTGCAAAGAGGTTTCGGGGGAGCTACTTGAGGAGCCGTTGGATATGCAGCCCAAACCTTCGTATGCTGCGGTTGCAGCCGGAGTAAGCCGGAGTCCAGCTAGGGACAAGGGGAAGAGGATTGATGTCGGTGCTTTTGGCCCGGACGTGGTTGTTCTGGAAGATGAGATGATGGACCGATGCTATGAGAAATGGAAATTCTCTCTGTTTGGACAGTTTATAGGGGGCAGAATTCCTTTCGCTTTGCTAAAGCAGAGGGTTGTGAGTCTGTGGAGGGTCTCTGAAGGTTTCCATATCGTGGATATGCCAGATGACATTTTTCTTTTCAGATTCTCGAATGGAAGAGATTTGCTCCATGTTCTATCTAAGGGCCCCTGGAGAGTGGGTGGCTTGATGCTCTCCCTCATCAGGTGGAAGGAGGACTTTTGCCCTAATGCCTCAAGCTTTAGAAGAGGTCCGGCGTATGTGAGAATCTATGGGCTACCTATGGAGTGCTTTGATATGATTCCTGCTAGACAAGTGATGGCCTGTGTTGGGATCCCGCTGGAGGTTGATCTCTCGACGAGAGAGGCGGCCAGAGGGCACTACATACGGGCGTGTGTGGATATAGACCTGGGGGCTCCAGTTAAGAAAGAGATTGAGGTGTTTATGAGAGGAAGACTGAGGACAGTGCCGGTGGCGTACGAGAACAACTTGGTTTGCCCTAAATGTGACCTTATCGGACACGAGGAAGAGGAGTGCCCTTTGCTGGCTACTGGTTCTGGTGGGGCAGGCGGCGGCAGCAATGGCCTAATCCCTGAAGGCCATGCCTTTAGAACCCAAGAACAAACCCGATGGGGTCCCGGAGGGGTTGGAGATCATGGAGAGGGAGTGGTTGGAGGGCGGAGAGAAGAAAGGTACCTTGGTGGCAAGTCATCTTTGGCAAAGAAGGAGGTGCCCTTGACGACGGTGAGGACGGACCACGAAGGTCGGTTGCCTCGACCCCCAGTCACGGTGACAACGGCGGACGGCTGGCAAGAGGTCTGGCGAGGGAGGCGTGGTTTTCGAGGTGGAGGCAACTTTGGAAGTCGTGCGGGCCGCCCATGGCAGGAATTGCACAGAGACCAGGTCGGTGTGGTTCGTCGGCCCTCTGGGATCCGTACACGCGTCCCCGGTAAACATCCTGGGCCATTGGATGCTGGCCGGAAAGTATGGAGAGTGGTTGCAGGTGAAGAGAAGGTGGTGGTTCCCCAGGACATCACGAAAGAGGTAAGAGCTTATGGGCATCGTGAGGGAGAAGATATACTGAAGATTAATGCTGAGGCTCCACGTGGACCCTTAGCTGTGGAACCAGCGCAAGGCAGTGAGAGACAGTCTGTCTCACACCCAGCACACATCTCATGTCATGGGAGTCAGCCTGTGGGTGTTGGAGTTGGGCCAACGTCCAGCCCGCCTGCTGGTTTTGTTGGGCCGTGCTCCAGTGGTACTGGTGTTCCTCCAAATGGGTTTGAAGCTGGGATTGTGGCAAGGGCCATCCGGGGTGGAAACGGGCTTGGCAAAGGTGAACTAATGGGATCTAAGAAAGGAGTTGCTTCCTCATCTGGGAGATACAACGTGGGTACTAACCTTGCTGAAAGTAGGAAAGCTCTTAGAGCTTCCTTATCTGGGGATGCAGGGGAGTTGTGGGATAAGCTTCATATTGATGCAGTTGGCAAGCTGGATGCGGCCCTTCGCTCTGAAACTCCTGTGTTTATGGCGAACAAATTCGCAGAGTTGGTTGAGGAGGGTGAGGAAGTTGATGGCCCAGCTGTTGATGCGCTAGAGGAGGATGATGAATTCTTGCTAGACGAGCATCCAGATGAGCTAGACGTTTTCTTATGAAGCTGGTTGTTTGGAATTGCAGGGGTGCGGGGGCGACAAGGGTGGTTAGGTCCTGTCGGTGGCTTTTCAGAGAGCATTCTCCGGGCTTTGTCTTCCTTATTGACGTCCTGGTGTGGGAGAATGGTGTAGCAGAAGTCCGGAGGCAGTTGGGTGCTCGATATGGATGTTTTGTTTTGCCGGCTGCAGGGAGGAAAGGGGGTATTGTTGCGGTCTGGCTGGCTAGTTTTGAGAGGGTCTCTTTCTCATATTTCTCACGCCAGGCAATTCACGGGGTTGTCTCTATTCCTGGTGTCGGACAGAGGTCTGTTGTGTATGGCGCTAGAAGTGTAACAGAGAGGAAGGATTTGTGGGAGGTTCTATCCAAAGTTGTATCCTTGAAGCTTCCTCATTTGGTTGTAGGTGATTTCAATGCGATCCTCTCGGCTGAAGAGAAGCTAGGAGGTGCTCCTTTCACCTTCGGGGCCTCGGAATGTGATTTTCTTCAGTTCGTGTGCTCATTCGGGCTTGTGGACCTTGGCTTCATTGGTCATTGTCACACTTGGACCAACTGCCAGGATGGCCGGTCGTTGGTGCTAGAGCGCCTTGATCGGGTGTTGGGCAATGTTGATTGGCGTACGTTGTTCCCGGATACGGTTGTGAAGCATCTACCTCGAATTTCTTCTGATCACTCCCCTCTCCTGATCTCTTTGGCGGATCAGAGGGCGACGGGTGGAGGTTCTGGTACTTTCAGGCTGGAGCACTGGTGGATTAAACAGGGCTCTTTCAAATGCTTAGTCAGAAGGAAGTGGAGACAACTAAACGGGGGATCCAGGGAGTACGCTTTCTCCTCTAAAATCAAAGCTGTTAAGGAGGAGGTGAAGAAGTGGGATCGGAGGTCTTCTGTCATTGATATTTTTGGTGTCAGTAGAAGCCTAGAGCATTGCTTGGAGAGTCTCTATGTGAAGGAAGGACGAGATGGATGGTCAGAGGAGGATGCCGCTCAACTTAAAGCTTTGGAATCCAATTGGGCCACGGTGATTGAAAAATAGGAGGTGATGGTGAATCAGAGATCAAGGGGTGAATGGGTCAAAGCCGGTGACCGCAATTCTAGTTTCTTTCACAAATCAATGAAGATGAAGGCGCATAGGTCCAGGGTTAATAGTCTTGTCCTTGAAGATGACAGAGTTGTTGAAGATGATGATGAGTTAGGTGCAGCCTTTGTCAATGCATTCTTACAATTATGGTCTAGTGTGGGTTCCTCCTCATTAGTTCTTTCACTGCCGGAGCTCCCTATGGTTGATGATGAGATGCATCCTGGGCTGGTGGAGGAGGTGTCTGCTAGGGAGGTGAAGGAGAGTGACTTCAAGATGGGGAAGGGAAGATGCCCCGGTCCGGATGGAATTCATGTTGAATTCTTCACTGCGCATTGGGATATTGTGGGCAAGGATTTTGTTGAGCTCATTCAAGGCTTCTTCAGAACTGGTCGCCTTCCCTCTAACTGGAATGAAACCCTTATTTCTTTCGTTCCTAAATGCAAGCACCCTATGAGAGTTAAAGAGTTCAGGCCTATTAGTCTGTGCAACGTAGGCTACAAGGTGATTACCTCCATTATTGCTCAGAGGATGAAGCCGGTGTTGGATGGGATTATTGGAATGGAGCAGTCAGCCTTCGTGTCGGGCCGTTCGATTCATGACAATATTGATGCGGCGCTTGAAGTAGCACACTCGGTTCGAATGGCCCCCAAGTCGAAGAGTCTGATGATGATCAAGGTAGACCTTAAATCAGCTTATGACCGAGTGGACTGGGACTTCTTGGAGAGGGTTTTACAGGCTATGAACTTTCCTGACCTGTGGACCAGATGGGCTATGGCTTGTGTTCGAGAACCCTGTTTTTCCTTTATCGTCAACGGGCAGCTCTATGGCAGAGTGCGGTCAAGCTGTGGCTTGAGGCAAGGTGACCCCCTCTCACCTTACCTTTTTTTGGTGGTCCAGGAGGTTTTATCCAGGATTCTTAAGGACCCTCGTTCTGGGTTGATTGGGCTCCAGTTCAAGGATTCATGTTTCACTCTATCACACCTCTTATATGCGGACGATTGCCTTTTCGTCACGCGTGCTACGTGCCTTGAGGCGAGGAAACTGAAGCAGAAACTGTTGTTCTTTAAGGCACTCTCTAGACTTGAGATGAACCCAACTAAGTCCAGTATCATTTTTTCCAAGGTGGTGGATGGTGACAGGAGGTTGGCCATTAGACGGATTCTGGGTGTTCGCGAGGTTACAGCATGGAATTATCTTGGTGTTCCCTTGGCTGTGAAGAAGCTGAGTGCGGTGGATTTTGCACCTCTCGTGGAGAAAGTTGCCAATAAATTTCTCTCTTGGCAAGGAAAGAAACTGGCAGAGGCAGGTTGGGTTACTTTACTGCGCTCAGTCCTGCAAGGGATCCCTGCGTATGTAATGATGACGACACACATCCCAGCGACTGTGATCTCTAAACTTGAACGGATGTTCCGTGACTTCTTGTGGCAGGGCAAGAGTTCCGGGGTATCTAGGATTGCTTGGAGGAAAGTGTGTACACCAAAGGAATATGGAGGGCTTGGCATTAGAGATCTAGATGTTTGGCAGAGGGCACTCAAAATGAAGAGGATGGCATCTTTCTTGGAGGAGGAATCATCGATATGGAAGAAGCTTGCAAGAGCTAAGTATGCTTGGCCGGAGATCTTACCTTCTGCCAGGGATGCAAGAAAGAGCTCTGTTCATTGGCGTAAGTTATGTGAAGCTTCAGAAGGATTGCGGCAGGGCTTCATCTGTGTTCCTAGCAGGAGGAGTAAGCTTAGTGTTCTTAAAGATAATTGGGTCCTGGGAGACCCGTTGCAGAGGAGGCCGACCCTGTTTGCTGTAGACATGGGTATTGAGAGCATGGTCCTGGGTGACTTGATGGTAGATGGACAGTGGGATGTGGACAAGGTGAAAGACTTCTCCCACCCCTCACTAGCTTTGGAGATCATGGCTGTCGCACTTCGGCCAGTGGATATGCGAGATGATGTCATATGGGCCTTGGGCGGCTCCGGCAACATCTCGACGTCGTCGGCCTATTTTTTAGCACTTCATTGTAAGAGAGGGGAGTCCTTGCTGGTGGAGAACTGGAACTGGAGTAGTCTTTGGTGCTTGCCGGTTGGCTCGAGAGTTAGGCATTTTGCTTGGAAGATGATGCATGGTTGGCTGCCAGTGAGGGAGGTCCTTTGGAACTACTGCAAATATGCTGATAGAGAGTGTCCCCGGTGTCTTTCTGCATCGGAATCCATTGAACATGCTCTGTTTGGCTGCTATAAGGTGCGTGAATTCTTTCTCCTCCTTCTTGCTCAGTCTTGGCCAGCGGCTGCAAACTGGGGTTGCTTGGAGGACTTGATGGTGGATCTGCTGGCTTCGGGCTCTCAGCGGCATGTTAAGAGAGTTAAGGCTTTGATAGGCTATGGATTGTGGGTTATTTGGAAAGACAGGAACCAGTTGGTTTTCAATGGAAAAGGAGAGATGGAGAGTACTTTGGCCAGGAGGGCCTTGCGGATGGCGGAAGAGCATCTTCGTTCCTCCGGGGTACTCGATCCGAAGGTCCGCATATGTGAAGATTTGGTGGTCCAAGCGGATGCGTCGGTGGATAGAAAATCCAAGGGGGCGGCGGTGGGTGCTGCTGGAGTCTCTGATGATGGTAATGTACGGTGGGCCAGAGGGGAGCCAATTCCAATGGTAGACTCGGTTTTAGAAGCTGAATTGTATGCTGTTTGGCAGGCGATCAAGTAGGCTCTTGAGATTGGCGAGAGGAGAATAGTGGTGGAGTCAGACTCTAAATTTGTCGTGGATGTTCTCAAGGGCTATCGACCTTGGCCAATGAAGGTTGAGGGGGTTGTTAGGAGAATTTGGGTGGCAGCGTTGAGTTTAGAATCTATCTTGTTCTTATTCATCCCCCGCACTGGAAATTTGATTGCGGATGGGATTGCTAGATATTGTAGAGTTGGTATGTCCTGTTTTGTTTGGAATCCTGGGGATGGTGTGTGGCCATCTGTAGAATTGCCGTAGGTTACTGTATCCTTGTTTCCAAGCCTCTTAGGCTCATCTAATCAAAAAAAAAGATGGGCATCTGAAATAAAAGACCTACGCTGGAGATTGCCTATTGATTGTGATTGAGTGAATCAAAATGGGTAATATTCCTCTCCTATTGGATGACATGTGCACGTGGATAGTAGTGATTGGCTGCTGGAGGATGAGGCATGTAAGGATGGCAATCCATCTATCTGTCCAGTTGTAGACTCCCACTTCGTGTGATGTTAGGCTGCTCCATATATGAAATGAAGTAGCACCACACTTGCATTTGCAGCTTAGCGAGAGACCAAACAACAGACATGGCCACCATCACCACCCCAACCTCCACCATCGTCCGCCCCGCTCTCGTCCCCAAGGTGGCGGCCACCGGAAGCTCTTCTTCGCCGGTTCTAGGTGAGAACTAAGACTGCTCCTGCATGTTACCTGATCAATTAAGGTGGCCAAACTGTGTTTCCAACTCATGCATGCATACTGCTTTTGTATAGGTCTGCCTCAACTTGGCATGAGGGGTGGGAGAGTTAGGTGCTCGTCTGAGGCGAAGCCGACAGGCGCAATCGGCGGCATGGGCGCGTCTCTCCTGGCAGCTGCGGGGGCGATGACTGTGTCGAACCCGGCGCTGGCTCTGGTCGACGAGAGGATGAGCACCGAGGGGACCGGGCTGAGCCTGGGACTCAGCAACAACCTGCTTGGGTGGATCCTGGTTGGGGTCTTTGCTCTCATCTGGTCCCTCTACATTGTGTACACCTTCACTCTTGAGGAGGATGAGGAGTCTGGACTTTCCCTTTGAGCCAAGAGATTATAGTACATGTAGATGTTTGTAATTCTAAGTTGATGCATGGACACAAAGAAAAGGGCTGTTCCTTCTGTTGTTATGGTTGATGAGCTCTTCATCTCATTTGTATGTCAACAAACATTGCTAAGTGATTCTGTTCTTCTGATTTATGTTCTTGGGCAGATAATTGGGGGTATTGATTGCTATGGAACATTGGTTCATGGAAACTAGAACAGATAACAAATTGGGTAGAAGGAAAAATAAGGGGGATTCACAAACAACGACTTTGGATATATGAGTGTTGCACAATACATGTGAGCCACACAAACAAGATAAATCCCACATCCAAGGGGAAAAAGGAGAGAACAATGGGGTTTGTATAATGAAACAGAACCTGTTACACCAACAACACATGGAGAAACAGGGTGTTAAATTTCACCACCCGAAGATGTATACAACTTCAATACATACAAGAAGAAGAAAGAAAGAATCAGCCGCTATACATCTCACCTGGTTTATCGTTGAACAGCCAAAGCCTGCAGATGCTCTATGAAAACTTGCAGGCTCACATCGTCAGTAAATATCATCTCCGAACCATCAACCAGCTGCGTCTTCTGAGTGACCGACGGGTTCAGCCTTGCGAGAAGGAACCTCGCCTGGCTCCCATGCTGATCACATTTTATGAGCTTTGGCACCGGGATTCTATCCTCGACGAGGGCCTCCGCGTCGAGCACTGGTGCCTCGAGCAATTTCCTCAGGTTTTCATGGTTCGGATCCTTGTGGTACCCAAGCTTCCTCCATTGCACGATGGTAGAACCATAGTGGATTACAACATGGAAGTAGGAATCAAAGAGCAGGATAACATCTGGAGAGATTGAGCTGATGTCAAGCAGAACCGGAATTGGTGGTCCCCCGAATGAGTACTGGAACAGGGTGGGTTGGATCATAATAAGGGACCCAACCACCCCTTCCCTGTTTAGGGTCAGCCTAAAGAAGGCAGTTTCATCAGGAGTGCTGTTGAAGACGTCGATGAACTGTGATCTTCTCAGATAGTACATGAACTGGGGATAGAGGGAGAAGTTTGACGACAGCCGAAAGGTTGATGGGTCTTCTGGAACATACTCACCAAACTTGGATGTGAAGCGGATAAGCATCTTGTCCAGCCACCTTATAACTTCTCGGGCATGGTATTCCTGAGCCCTGTGTATAGCAAGCCTGGCCATGACTGCAGCTGCAGCTTCTTGGTCAAATCCCGCAGCAATTTCCAGGGACCGTGGAACGACCCATCTTCTTGCAGCAGTGATCACCCTTAAACGAAAACCACCATTCCCATGGCGGTAGTGTGTCTTAAACTGAACAAAGAAGACTGTAGGTGCCTCAGCATTCCTTTCGGTGTTCACTTCAAAGATGAAAGCAATGCATGAATTCTTAGTTAGTGTGCTCATCTTCCATGAGCTGGTCCCGCCCTCGCCAATCTCCTTCTCACTTACTGATCGATTTGGTCTTCGAAGAGAGATGCAAGGTCCCAGGGCGCCACAGATTTTAACCTCCTTAGAAGTCATTATCTCAAGAGTCGCATCAAAATTCATGTAAAGATGGTCAGTGCCTTCGTGCTTAAAAATGTGCCTCAGGCACTTCTTCAACTGGTTTGACTCAAATGACTCTGTGATCACCATGAAACCACCAGAGATTTCAATGGGAAACCTTAGTTCAGCAGCTCCAACCTGATCAAGAGAACATGCAAAGAGATCGAGGACAAATGATCCATTGGATAATCTCTGACCCAAGTTTTTGTAGAAATTACGAGCTTTCTCTGTAAAAGGAGCTTCACCACTAACAAGATCTCGATGGGTACGAATTGGCTTGCTGAGATCTGTCTCCACAATCATCCCAGGACCAACTGTCGCAGGCCCAGATGTGAAAATCATGACTCGACCACCACAATTAAGAGAGCATCCCTCCAGTAGGGCAACTGATACTGAAATGGCTGCCCCAGTGGCCCTTTGAGGGCGATGACCGGCTGTTGCAGCGTATGGAGAGATTAGTTCTTCAATGGCAGTGGTGATATTGAAATCACATTCCGAAATTGGAAGAAGAAACCCTTGTTTCTGAAGGGATTGAGCCATTCCCAATTTGCGTTGTTGTAGGTGAAAAATGCCTAAAAGATCTTGGATCTGGAAAAACAACATACCATATTAGTTGATCCATTGATAATCAGTTAAACAAGTACTAATGGAAGCTAACAAACGCTTTGGAATGTTTATTCAAGCAACAAGTGCCAATGCTAGCTCTAGATTGAATGGATGCTGAAAAGTATGAGTCATATGTCCGCAGAAACCAAAACCCAGGACACCTGTTAGGTGCATTTAGGTGTTGCTTATATCAGGTAGTTGATTTAATGCATTCAAATAGACCCTAGGACCTAAATCTTTAATAAGTAATGCGCTTTTGGGCACTGATGGAAAGAGTAAACTGCACAAACCTCATGGCAGTAAAATCATGTCACCCAGGTAAAACATAATTGAAGATGACAAGACATGCATCTGTAAACAGCAAAAAATAAATTACGAGGTTCTATATAAGGACACAATGTGCTTTAAAGCCATAGATAACATCTGGTAATTCATAAAGGAACAAAAACAGAGATTTTGACTCCACATGATCCAAATCATAGAGATCAACGAGAGTGATCCATTAAAGTCCCAGAATTGTCATAAGCACATGTGTAAATAAGAAATAAACAAAAAAGGTTGCCTTTTCCATGGAAGGCATTATTTCTGAATAATTAACAGTATAAAGATTAGGGGAAAAACTCAATTTGAGGAAAAGAAAGGGAATATAAAATTTTAAAGCTAAAAAAATTATAGGCTATAAGGATAGGAGAAGAAAACACATATACTGTGATAACAGATCAATCATGAGGGGGTCCAGTGTCGGGAGGGGTTGGTGGTTATCTCTTGTGTAAGCTCTCTAATTCACCAAGGTATCCCAGCAATTTGGTGGGAAATGAAGTTATAAGCAAAAAAATTTAACTTTTTTGGAGCTTTCTACAACATAGGATGTGATATTAAAAAAGGTAGGCACGTGTGTTTCTAGTGCACAAACAATCATGTTATGTAATAATCATTTTCCTCAACTCTATTCCAGAAAACCTAAGGTGCTTAGGAAAAGCCTTTACCTTCTGCAGGTAGACCCATATAACTGGAATAAGCACTTAGGTTGTATGTACATGAAATGCAGCTCATCAACAAGCAGAAAAATGTCGGCACAAACACAGTTCTAATGATAATGATTAAGGACAAACATTGACATGGGCGTACATCCTCATGAGCAAAGACAGTGATATAAATGGTTCTGCAAAGAATCCAGCTTATGCACCACAAATTCATAGGGGGTGATGACTAATCACTGATAGGAACGTGGTAATACTCTTGATTAATTGTAGAGTAATAACCATCAACGAAACATGCTCAGCACAACAATAGAATGAGAAAATGTGCCAAATGTACTTTCAATTTACTAAAACCAGTTTAGACAAATAAAAGTCAAGCAGCATTGAAACCACAATTTTTATATTACCCATCCCCTGATGATCCAACAGTCGAATTAAAACGATTAGTTTCTCTGCCCTAAATTTGCATATGGCGCATTAATGGACACTGATAAAAACAAAAATGTAGCAGGGCCGAAGGTTTACTAGTATCAACTGGCCTTTGCTTTACATGAAGCTGATGTTTCCCTGAGCAAAAAAAACACATCATGATTTTTTAAGGTGGATATTGAGTCCTAAAATCCTAAGCATAATTTTCTTCTTATTTAGATATACATGATCCAGGAGAAGAGTATCGGCCACTGTCACTTTATTCTTCATCCTTCTTCACAAAACAAGATCAATTTTGTTGCTTTCCAGATTGAGTAAATCCTTAAACTGCACACTCTTAAGAATTAGTGAAACTCATGCCATATAGTTCATACATGTGCAAATAGCCAGATTAATCTCTAATAGCTGCTCCAATTCACCCATCAACCTGAATATGGTTTGACCCCCTAGTTTGAGTTGAGTCTAACCCATATTTCTTTCTTCTCTGGAATCCTCACACACCTCCTCAATTGTCTCAACCACACACCTCTACTGGACAGCAAGTCACATTTTCACTTTGCATGCTGAAAAACAGTGTCTTAAGTAAGTTTCTTCATTGTTAACACTTCATAGTTAATTTCGATATTATCATTAGAAGCATGTAAAGCTGAACTACAAAATACGAATATCCTACCTCAATTCTCTCTCTATCTCAGACCTCTATTGGACTGCAGGTTACATTTTCACTTTGCTTTCCAGGAAAGAGAAGCTATGTAAATTTCTTCATTGTCAACGTCACAAACTTGTTCTTGAATCTCACATTATAAATGGCATTCTGTAAAGCCACATTTTCACTTTGCATGCTGAAAAACAGTGTCTTAAGTAAGTTTCTTCATTGTTAACACTTCATAGTTAATTTCGATATTATCATTAGAAGCATGTAAAGCTGAACTACAAAATACGAATATCCTACCTCAATTCTCTCTCTATCTCAGACCTCTATTGGACTGCAGGTTACATTTTCACTTTGCTTTCCAGGAAAGAGAAGCTATGTAAATTTCTTCATTGTCAACGTCACAAACTTGTTCTTGAATCTCACATTATAAATGGCATTCTGTAAAGCCAAATTATAGTGTATGACTATCCTCAAATACTTTTCTCAAGTATGAGAATTTTAATAAGTATAAACAAAATTGCATAAAACTTTTTAAGTTCTTATTGTTGAGAAAAGCTACATCATTTTCTCAACATTAATCTAAAATAACGTTGCACAGTCATGCCATGCACCAACAGAGATTTGCAGCTCATGCGATAATTGAAGAACTCAGGAGAAATGGCAAGCCTGATGAAAAAGAGAAAAAACAATTACCTTTTCTGAGCTAAGCTCGCGATCGCCAGAGAACACCACCACCCGCGAACACTCATTAAACCCAACATCATGAACCCATACCATGGCTCCAAACGAAACGAGCCCTACCAGAGCATTCTCCGGCAGTTGTGCGATGACATGCAAGATCTCATTTTTCACTGCCCGGAGCTCTGCAGGCTCTGAGCAAACATCTACAACAAACACAAACCCCGGTCCCGCAAGTCTTGGCGACTCCACACCCGCAACCAGCGACCCAAACGAGGAGCTAGGGCTAGGGTTATGGTTATGGTTATGGTTATGGTGAGGATTTCGAAGGAGGTACTCAACGGAGCTGTGCGTGGGGAAGAGCTCGGCGGGGAGGTTGTGGTCGGCGATTCCAGCGTAGGAACGGGGGAATGGGTTCTTAGAAGAGCAAAAGGGGCAGTGCCAAAGGGCAGAGGGGTAGTCGACGCGGGCGAAGGGGTTCAGCGCGGCTCTGCACGAGGAGCAGAGGAGAGGGTCGTAGGGGAGCACTGGAAGCTCAGGAAGTGGGGCGAGCGGGGTGCAGAGAGCGCTAGGCGGCACAACCAGCTCCGCCGCCGCCGCGGGCCCGCCCCGCGGCCACGCGTGCCACGGCCATCGGAGCCCCTCGATCGCCTCCAGCTCGGCAAAGTCCATGGTGGAGCCCTCCCAGCATCTAGGGTCTGCGAGGGTTAGGTCCCATCGATGGCGTGTAGGAGTAACAGAGAATGGAGTAGGGCTAGGGTTTTGGAGCTTGGCGATGTGGGAGAGAGGAGAGAGGGAGACGAAGGAGAGGTGTTGGATACGAATCGGACGGATGGATTTGTTTTGACGGCGGAGAGAGATGAGGATAGACGAGCGATACGCCGGCAGGACGGCAGCGACGACTGTTTGACTGTCAACCATTCGGATCCGGGTCGTAACTTACATGGATCGGATCCGATATGGCTTAGAGAGAGAATTGAGTTTCCCTCTTTTTTTTCTTTAAAAGAAAAAAAAAAGTTTGATTGGAAGTCAACGAGCCGGATAAAATCCAAATGCGGTCGACTCGGTTATAACTTGATCAACTGCTATGATTGTTTTTACATTATATATATACTAGTGGTGTCTCTGCCACCTTAACAAGTATCATCAACTCCATCCCAATAATATCCAATAACTTCATTCCACTAAATCTCCACTTAAGACATTCCTCCGTCACATAATATAATAAAAATTTCACTTATAATCATAGTTTCATATAAAGATGATCTTATTCGATTAATTCAATAAGTTAATATTAGATTAGACATATTGTTACTCTTAATATTTAAAAATCATCCACTTAATTAGGTAGCATATCTCTTATTGTTATGAAAGAAAATACTCGAGTATCGACTTAGGTGTAACACAAAATCCTCTTAATTGAGACAGCTGAACCCATATACCTTTTTGATAATTCCTACGCGACAATTGACGCACCTCCGTGCCTGACGACCACGTATCCATCCCGGATACAATTTTTGAGCAAATCAAATAAATTTCTTTAGTTTTATATTTCTGCCCCAATAAAGTAGTGTAGACGATCAAACAGGAAGCCGTGCCAATTATATTTGGCCTTCAAAATCCTGTCCCAAATAGAATCCTCATCACTAAGCAGTTCAACTATTCAATCTCTATTCGAGTACTATATTTCACCAAATAATTTGATAATAATGAAGTTAATGAACCGTGTATATAAACATCATCAAAAAGATACCATAGCCTAATATGACCATCAATCGAAAGCTACAAAAACCATTGATCTACACAACCGATTCCGAAAAAGATCTGCACGAAACTCACTCTGAATTAATCTGGTAATCTTGTGACTTATTTTGGACAATCATCAGCTTCTTGCTACTCACCAAGAAGCTATAATAATGACTATATACAGTTCTCATTTTTGTTTTTAAATGGATCCGTAACTTATAAACAGAACTAACAGCTTCAAAGGTTAGGAGCAACATCTAAAGTGCTTCAGAACAAAAGCAGAACATATAAAAATGATTCAGGTACTAGAAAGGAAATTGCCAAAGCACAAAGCAAATGGCTACCTATCAAGAATAGGTTGCCTGCAATTCTTTATCACTGTAACCAGTTAAATCTCTAGACTGCAGACTTCATCTCCACACCGGTCTTTTCCTGGAATGAAAAGATTAAAAAAGTGAGTGCTTATTAAGAATTTAGATAAGTACGGCAAGAATAATTTTCATTCAAGGGACACCCAGTTGCCAGATGCCAAACATCAAATATATGGCCCGAGTCCGACTAAAAAATGGAGCGCCAATTCTACTCGACAAACACCTAGGACTATGCTATTAGGTCTTTGAATCCTTGTATCTAAATTAATCTGACAAACCTCAGCTGGAATATCCCTCCGAACTTTGCGGGTTGGAGTTCTCATAGTTACAAGTTCTTCCGCAGCTGTAGGATGAACGCCAACTGTGGCATCAAAATCTGCTTTTGTTAACCCAGCCTTAACAGCAACAGCAACCCCCTGAATGAATGAATGAATGAATAAGAAAGAAAATTCCTTCCATAACTGCCAATAGCGTAATCATTGATAAATAAACAAAAGAAAGAGCTATAACCAAAAAAGAAAAACCTGTATAATTTCTGGGGAATCTTCCCCACACATGTGCACTCCCAGGACTTTGTTTGTTTTTGCACAAACAATCATTTTAATGAACACTCGATCAGGTAGGCCAGAGATAGTGGCCTTCAGAGGCCTGAAGTTGGCACTAAAGATGTCAACATCCCCATATTGTTGAATCGCCTGCAACCATTCAAAATGATGAAGACATGTATATAGAAACATACAATTATACAGCAAAAGAAATAATGGAAAACTTATCACCTGCTCCTCGGTAAGACCCACTTGTCCAATAGGCGGCTGGGAAAAGACAGCAGACGGCACCGCTCTATCGAAAGCAAATAAATGTAGCCTTAGCCAACTCTGATGGGAGAGATAGCGAGAAATTTTATTTTGAATAATGCTATTAAAAGCAAGAATGCAGGCAAGTGCTATGAGATGACAATAGGTCCGATGTCCAATGTCCTCATCACTTTGCCCAGTCTTACAACAAACAACATCTCCTATCTAGCCTTTTGCTAGGCATGTAGGATGTGTGATGATATTTCTACCCTCAGATGAAGATTATGTGCTCATAGAACATAATTGACTTCACTCGAGTTATAGCTAGTTAGGACTCAAGTTTATTTCGAGTCATCTCATTACTGTACTAGCTTAGGAAGATTTGAGTTGATATGTTTTGGGTGTGACAATTAGCAATTGATAGGTTCCCAGGGCATGTATGTGGGAAGACATCTTTTCCTAAGCGTAGACTATGAATTTGAGCTCCAATAGGAGTTTCTATCAACCCTTTCACAAAATTGGATGCATGTCTTTTCTTCTCGAATTATGCTCATTGCTACTCAGACGATATAGCTCTTTCCTTCCTCTTAAATGGACTATTTGGTGCGAGGCCGAATCCCTCCATGGATATTAGCTAACCCTTATTTGCAAATCCTGTTACCACTGGGACTACATTACATTCTAAACCCTTTGTTGACATCAAAATCCAGCAAACAAACCTCTTCTAAAGCTCAAACTTAAGTCTTAACCTCCACTAACCGCAACCAAAACCATCCCAAACTGTTCACACTTAATATCCAAGCAAATCCAAACCCCAGCCCCAAATCTCCACGCATCGGACTCTTAAATTTATTAGAAAAACTCATGGAAACCCGATTTTTCCAAGCAAACTCTTCCTTAATCCTTCATAAAAAAAAAACCCGATCTACCGCTTGGCACCATAGGGTGGCTTAAAATAATAGTCCCCTGATTGTAGCTCATGCAGTAGCTTCCCATAACAAACTATGCCATTTGCAGAAAAATCTACACAAAGGGGAGAGATAAAAATAGATGCAAGAATCAAGGGTTTCCTCATACGCATAGAAAAACCAATGTCATACTTAAATGTTACCCAACTAGATTGCAGATATTCAATGATTTCATTAAATTTTAAAGAGTTCCTTTTTCCATAGTGATCCCACAATATAGGAGCTGTACAAACAACTTCTTATCATAGTAAAACTATTTGCTAAAATAGTATGACAGGTCCTGTTTGAGGTCATTAATATTAAACAAAGCGCAAAACTTATTAATACAATTCAATTGAACCTTTTATTCTTGTTACACTCGTAAAGAATCTGCTCGGAAGGAGGCAACTTTGCAAAAACAAACAACAAATAACAAGTGTTCAAGGCTGTCCAAGATATAAGGACCATGGCACCTGGGTTATGGTTGGAAGCGAACATGATTTACTGCACAGTTTTGGTATTTAGTGGCCCTATCTTGAATTGTATTCTATAAATCTGGTCTAAATTTCAGAAGCACTTCAAATTTGAAACTCTTGCATAATACTTGTTCAGCAGTTTGTGTACTTAAAAATGAATCACACCTGTAATCTGGTTTCGTAGGTTCATTAGCAAAGACAGTTTTAGCAAATGCTCCTCCTTCCATCAAAGCAACTGGAGTCAAATTTATCCGATTAGTAACATCTCCAACAGCCCAAATAGAATCAACCGATGTTCTAGAATACTCATCAACCTGAAAAATTGAAAAGTTATACTTAAAGCTTGGACAAAGTTTTTGAAGAATAGATGCAGACAATGTTTTTTTTATAAGAGTATCAAGTTAACTATTTAGCAATGTTCAATACACTGAATCATATCTACCTGTATGGTTCCATTCTTGTCTACTTTGACTCCGACGTCATCCAGTCCCAGGTTCTGCGATATATTTGGAAGCAAACCGTTGTCAGTTTTTCACTGATCAAGTGGATATTGGATCTGTTGAACGGAACCAAAGCACTTCAATAAAAGGTCGGAATGAGACAAAACCTTTGTGTTTGGTTTTCGACCAGTTGCAAACATTACATGTGAGAAACCATCAACAGTGCCTTTATTAGTTTTTAGTGACAGTGAACCATCAGCTGACTTGATGATAGCTTGAGGAGATTCCTCAGTGTGAAACTCGATACCCCTTAGAGACATTTGCTCAGTAACAAAGTCCCTTATCTGTTTACAATGAAAGGTAAGATATAGCATCTTAATTTTAAGAATTAAAATGTATGGGAAAGGTGTGGCATTACTTCAGGATGACATTCTCACCTCCTCGTCAAAGCCTCTTAGCACTTTTTTTTGCCGGATAAAAACATGGACATCACTTTTCAACCCATTGAAGATGCCAGCAAATTCCAACCCAATGTACCCTCCTCCTACTATAGCAATCTTTTCAGGTTTTGAAGGCAGATCAAGTGCTGCGTCAGAATCAATAGCATACTCCTTGCCAGGAATGTCTGGACTGGATGGTCGTCCACCAACAGATATAAGTATGCGTTTAGCAGAGAATAGTTTCCCATCTACATCAACAGTATGAGGATCAACTATCTGCAAAACTCAGATAGACACAACAAACAGAACTGTTGGTATCAATTCCTAAAAATCAGGTACAAGAAAATTTTCCTAGAATTTTAACCTGTTCTTTAAACACCATCCAACCTTTCCACGGCCTTCCATTAATGTAACTCCAGCATTCTTTAAAGTGTTTTTGTAGATACCAGTAAGCCGTTGCAACTCAGCATTCTTATTAGCCATCAAAGTGCTCCAGTCATGCTTAGGATCAGCTTCATAATACCATCCAAAGCCATGACTTTCTTCAAATTCATGAGAATACTTGGATGCATAAACCATTATTTTCTTTGGTACACATCCACGAAGCACACATCTACATGGTAAAGTCAAATAAAACATGGACGGTATCATTTCTACTGAACCAATATGTAGTAATAGATCTCAAACAATCATCAAAAATCATAACAGATAAGAAGCCTTTAAGAAATGTGAAAACAGTCATCCAAGAAGGCATCAGCAGAAAAGAACACTGATAATTAATGTTCATCAAAGTTATCTCGATTAGATTGATAGTCGTGTAAAGAATGCAGACACTAAGCATCTAGATAAATCATCAAATCTGTCCCACTTGTTAAAACATATGGATCCTACTTAGGCATTAGCTCATACCATGGAGGGTTGTACCGTTTAAAATGGTCTTTGCACACCTAGACATGGTAAATTTACCGGAACGATACAATTAATTGGCACGGATTCCCTCCCCAGAACATTTCCCGCTTGAGAGGCTCCTTGCCGTCGGCACGGGATCTGTGCTGCATGTCGGCACATATTATGCCAGCCAAAAGACTGGCACGATATGTGCCACCAGCACGGCAATTCTTTCCTCATACCCAAAAGTATACTAGAGTGCGAGACTCTACAATTTTTCTTACTACTCCCAGCTCAGCATTATTAAGCCGTCCCCCTACTTTCTTGAACCTTCAACATGAATGCAAAACAATTTCTTCGCAAGGTCCATGGATCTTCCATTCCCATAGAATAGCCCACATCATCTTATTGGCAATAATAACTTCTAGTAGATGCTTAAGCCGAGTGGTAAAGAATCATTCTTTCACACAGTGAAGCATATGACTGAAAGTAAAAATCACGTCCGTGTTGAATCCATGCTTGTAAATTGCAGGAAAACCCTCGTTATAACTACTAACAATGATGTTTCGCGTTTCACCAACAGATTCTTAAAAATGACGAAAGAGCACTATACAGATTCTTAAAAATGAAGAAAGAGCACTATCCTCGTGAAAGTTCAACGATACCAACTTGACAGGTAGGTATATCAGGAAGACGGAAAGTATCATGATAAATTTTATAAAAGTAAAGCAGTGATAATTGATCAAGAAGGCAGAACTATGATTCGTTCCACACCCAAACTCAAAATCCAGATAGCACCAATCGGCACATTCCCTAAGCCTTCAAAACATGGCTTGAAATCCGTTCCAAAGGCTCCAAAATCCTAACTCGTCCAAAAATCCACTGAACAAATCCAAAACAATCACACTAACCATTAAAATTTCTTATAACCTACCCACAGAACTAATTAATATCGATAAAGCATATTATGATTCCTCTACTTGCAAACTGAAGACCAAGATAAACCAATCCATACCCTCCCAATACATCAAAACCCCAACATTGTAAAATCTCCAAGATAACTTGACCAATACCCATCTCCAGGAATGCAAAATAAGCTCCAATTCTTCCAGAATTTCGTAGAAAATAAGGTTCTGCCGACGAAAACAGCAACAGAGAGTACCAAAATATACCCAAAAAACAAAACCTCGAAAGTTAAACCGAAAACAACCCCAAATCTCTAACAAATCTACGAAAGAAACTCACGTTCCACCAACGCCACCGGCGACTTCAGATGCGATTGTAGCAAAAGGGAGCTCGCAGACCGCCACCGACGCGCCGTAGTTCGCAGCGAAGCGGCTGGCTCGGACGCCCCCGCTGCCGGCCCCGATGGTGAACAAATCGAAGTCGTAGGCCCTCCCGTCTCCGGCGCCGTTGTCGCTGCTCACACGCGTGGTGAAACGCCGCCGGGGCTGGCAACCGGGGCACCGCACGTGCAAAGGGAGCCTCCGCGGGTTTCCCAAAAGGGAGGCGGCGGCGGAGAGGGGTTTGCATATGGGTAGCCGTCTGGAGAGGGTTTGGAGGGTGGTGGCGGAGAAGGGAATCCGGGGAGCTCCAAGAGAGGTAGCCATGGCTGTGCTCCAAAACCCCACCTTTAGCTTTCGTAATGCTGCCTTATTACTCACTACCACGACTATGGTCTTTTGGGGGATTTTACATACTACTCCCTGTGAAAGACTCAAATTACATGCTTCCTCTGGCATTCTTCAAATTTACACCTATACATTGAGGATTATCCGATTACAGTAAATTCAATAATATAGAAGAAGATATTAGAGAAATTTAAGAATGCAGTCCTACGCTATGGTTCAAGAAATTAAAACGAAACAAAATCTTCAAGGATATCAATTTCACGTATATAACTTTTTGATTGTGAAAAACAATATCAATTTCCGGTATATATTTTTTTCATCGGATAATTGACTAAACCTCCGTGGTAACCAAACTTTACTGTTCAAAAAACCACTTCATGTGTTTTAAGCCAAAAACCCCATTTATTTATTAGTTATATTGCTCCACGAGTAAGCTGTCCTCCGTAGTGGTTCACAAAATTAGATTTTTAGAATTGGTGGGCTTGTCCGTGTGTTTTTAGCCTCTGTAACCTGTAAGGTTTTCGTTTTTGTTACACGTGCCTATCTTGCAATGGCTTAATTATGCTCTATAGTGTGAACGAAAGCGCGCTTGTGGAAGACAAAGATGCTCCTGATTTCCAGCACTGGATGTATACCTGCAGAGTTTATGGGTTTCCATCGATGACCTGCTATTTTCGAGACATTGGATCAGAATTCGAGACGTGTGATAATGGACTGTTACCTATGGGCTTTGTTTTCCATGGCAACCAGAGCAAGTTGGATTCAAACTTGAAAAAGCGCCAGTTCTAATGTCAAAATGGACATTGTATCACTAGATATTTGTGTCACTCTTCTGTGAACTATAAACTGGTTACTTAATTCTCATCAACAAATATGAATGGACTATATACCACAAACTAGTTTGTCTCTTGAAACTAGTTTGTTGTATTATACCACAAACTAAAGAGAGAGAGAGAGAGTGGAAAGTATAAAAGTAAAAGAGAAAAGAGAAACCGAAGAGAGAAAACTCAATCGAAAGAAAGAAAACTTAAATTGAAGAGAGAAAGCTCAATCTAAAGAGAGAAAACACAAGTCAAAAAGAGAAAACTCAATCTAAAGAGTAAAAACTCAAGCCAAAGAGAGAAAACTCAAACCGAAGAGAGAAACTGAAGCCAAAGAGAGAAAACTCAAGCCAAAGAGAAAAAACTGAAACTAGAAAAAGAAAACTCAAACCAGAGAGAGAACTCAAACCAATGAGAGAGAACTCAATCCAAAGAGAGAAAACTCAAGCTAAAGAGAGAAAACTCGTAAAAGAGAGAAAACTCAAGCCAAACAGAGAAAACTCAAGCCAAACAGTGAAAACTCAAACTAAAGAGAGAAAATTCAAACCAAAGAGAGAAAACTCGAACTAAAGAGAGAAAACACAAGCCAAAGATAGAAACTCAAACCAAAGAGAGAAAACTCGTAAAAGAGAGAAAACTCAAAAGAGAAGAGAGAAAACTCGTAAAAGAGGTGAGAAAACTCGTAACAGAGGAGAGAAAACTCCTAAGAGAGAGAAGACTCATAAGAGAGAGAAAACTCCTAAGAGAAAATCCATTTCATTGAGAGAAAACCCATTCCATTGAGAGAAAACCCATTTCATTGAGAGAAAATCCATTCCAATAAGAGAAAACCCATTCCAATAAGAGAAAACTCTATCTATTGAGAGAAAACCCATTACATTGAGAGAAAACCCATTCAGTTGAGAGAAAACTCTATCTATTACATTGAGAGGAAACCCATGACATTGAGAGAAAACTCTATCTATTGAGAGAAAACCCATTCAGTTGAGAGAAAACTCTATCTATTGAGAGAAAACCCATTACATTGAGAGAAAACTCTATCTATTCCCCCTTTATACTTTGGAGGATTTGAAATTGGCTTGCTCGATCAATTGTCAGAGGTCAGGCATTGTAGCTGGACCTAACATATCTAGATGAATTATAGATATCCGATTGAGAAAACTGTAAGGAGAAATTAAAGAACTCGAATAAGTTACTTCAGATTGGATTCCCTCTGCTTATATGGTAATGCCTCCAATCATGATTAAACATCACACTAAAACAAATCAAAAGTTTAACATGATCATCTCATCCACATCCCTTTCTATGAAACCAAATACATTGCGTTTAACTATGAACTTGCAGAACAAATATACTCTGTTTCATGTAATATATACTCTACCTATCTAGTAAGACCCATACCTCAAACTCATCTAGCTAGCCAGCACCACTAGCAGAGCACCAATGGAACATAGCCAAGCTACCAGCATGGAATCCCTGGCACCATGGACGAACCCATTGGAGAAGTGCCTGAAGGGGTCATCTGCCACGGTGGAAGGCACCGGAGACAAAGGAACAGTAGTACCCGGCGTAGATAGCCCATGGGGGTGCAGCCCGGGAGCAGGGCTCGGAGCGCTGGCGGCGCTAACGTGAACTTGGAGCTGCATACCTCCTAAGCAATGAGAGAGCGTCCCACATATAAAGTACCTCCTCCCGGGAGCCGTGAGAGGCACCGACGTGTTGCCATTCCCAAATACCGCATGAGTAGGTTAAGAAAAAGATTTTGAAAGCTGTCTGGGGTTTTCACCCCAAAAACAGTCTGTTATGTTTTATTGCTCCCATAAGTCTTACTTATGAGGGGTTGGCCGATTACCTCTTTTTTCATTGTGAAGACTAGAATCAATATATGCCAGATGGGTTATTGTCATATTAGTCCCTCGAATCTTTGTTAATAACATATTAGTCTCTAGAATTCTGATAATATCAAAATAGTCTCCGAATGAGTTCAAAACCAACTTCCATCCGGTCACAACATGTGAGACGAAAATGACCTTATATAATAAAATAATCTAAGAAATCTAAAGCTTTAATTTGTCTTGTCATGCTAGGCAATTTTTGTCCTTTCACATGCTGTGATCGGACCAAAGTTGACTTGATATTATCAAGATTTCATAGAATTAAGGAAAATTTGACCGACTATCAATATGATATTAACGCAAAGAATATTCATATTAACATATACAAATGTTGATTATAAGTCTAATTTTTTCTTTTAATTAGTTGAGCTCCCAATGGCTAGAATTACATAAATGTTAAGTATAAGTCACGGATCATATATAATATAGGCTAAATTTTCATTTAGTATATTGTAGTTTAGTCAAAATTTTTATTCAGTCTCTAACCTTTAAAAATTTCAAATCAACTCTCCGTAGTTTCAATTTCATTCTTACGTGGGCCTTCCGTGAGTCCGTCCACTCGCCTCGCCGTCAATGAGTTAACGATAAATTAACCCATTTTGTCCACGTGACCTACTTTTAATTTTTTTTATTAAAAATAGTCATGTCACGTCTCTCTCTCTCTTTCCTATCCAGCTCCTCCGTGAATCTATCCCTCATCCTTCTCTCTCTTCACTCTCTTCTCCCTTTTTCTCTTCCGACCATCTCGCCATCAACGCCCAGCCTCAACGAGTCCCCATCTTCACCTCTCTCTACCATCCTTCTCCCTCTTCTCTCTCTTATGGTGGTGGCTGCCGACGAGCAAACTCGCTATTAGCTTGTGTTGATCCAATGGCAGAGAGGACGTCGGAGCTAAATCGATGTCAAGGAGGGCTGATCGGCGGCCGAGACCGGCAGGGTTGAGGTCGTGGTCGCCCATAGGCGGCGGATCTGAGGTGACGGTGGCGATGGGTCTTGAGGGGAAGAAAACCATCATTTTTTTGCCGCCCAAGGAGAGGTTGTCAGCGTTGGGGAAGGGTAGATCGGGGTCCGTTGGCCTAGGGAGCCCCAGGTGGCAGTGGGGAGGCGAGGCGAGGCGGCGATACTCACGGAGGCGAGGCAGCGGTGCTCACGGCCGTTGGCGGCGATGGGCGGAACCACGACGGTGGGTTGGGACTTCAGGAAGCTTCAGGGGTGGGTTTTGGGTGCTTCAGGTGGTTCGCCGGGGTCAGACGAGGCTGGGCAAGGTTGGAGACAGCGACTGGAGCTCTTGCTGCCATGGGGTTCGTCGGAAAGTAGGTGGGCGAGGTCGTAGAGGGTTGTGCCTAGGGCCCATGATCCTGGGGGGCCCAAAATTTTTTTTAAAGTTTTATATATATATATATATATAGCAAAACAAGCAAAACATACGATCGTTCATCTCCCACGTCCCACGGCTATCGCATACTCGCTCTCGCTTCTCGGCGACCCTCGTCGAGGTAGTCATTTCATTTACTCATCTCGTTCTTTGAATGCGCTTTAAAATTGAGTTATTGGCATCTAGATTTCTTTGCACTGTGTTGTTTCTAGTTCCAGCTCAGATTTATTTTAGAATTTCTTACTCTGGCGTGCGATGAAGTACTCCATATGCCATCTTTTGTTTTTTTTTTGTTCAATTCCTTTTTGTCTTTATCATTAGCATAAATTAAGTTTGTTTCCACAATGATGCGATGTTGAGAACAATGGTTTATTTAGCACCCATTGTAGTTACTCTTTTGTTTCACTTTTTGATTCTTCATATAAACGAGGAGAATTGGAGTGTTAAAAAAACTGGTTTATGCAAGAAGGGTGATTTTTCAGTATCCACAGATTTGATTTTTGCAAGTTTTCTATTTTCATTTGAATCTAGTATATTATTTTATTAAATTGTATTGAGATTGCTAGATTATATTTGGCGTGACAAAGTGGTTTTTTTATTTGATGAATTACAGTGTTATGTTTCTTTTTTTAATAATATATGTTTCTCTTGAAGTTTGTTTTCGAAATGAAAAAAATTATGTATTTTAGAAGATATTGGGCCCTGTTTTTATGCCTTGTCCTCATAAACCCTGCCACATAGGATGCCAGTAGGACAACAAAATGTTAACTTATAACCATCTCTCCATATAAGGATGATGATGATGATGATATATATATATATATATATATATATATATATATATATATATATATATATTAGTACTCACCTGTGCCCCTGGCACAGTTTTTAGTTATTACTAATATAAAATTTTAACAAACTCCTTGTAGTTTGTCTGGTTAGACGGTTGTGTTGACCCGTAGGTGGTCCAGGGTTCGAAGGTTGGTCGTAGCTTTTTGTTCACCGCCACCATAAAACATAGCTAATAAAATATAAAAATATTATAAGTTTAACTTAGGGTATATAAAATAATATAAATATAAATATAAATATATGAGTCTTAGCATAAGATAATATTAATAGAACTTAGGTTGATTTGAATTAATGCATGTTTATATAAAGCAAACTTAGGGAATATATATAAAGAAACTTAGGGGATATGAATTAATGCTGGTTTAACCGTTATTGCTCCTTATAAGGTTGATTAGTACTTACCTGTGCCCCTGGCACAATTTTTAGTTATTACTAATATAAAATTTTAACAAACTCCTTGTAGTTTGTCTGGTTAGACGGTTGTGTTGACCCGTAGGTGGTCCAGGGTTCGAAGGTTGATCATAGCTTTTTGTTCACTGCCACCATAAAACATAGCTAATAAAATATAAAAATATTATAAGTCTAACTTAAGGTATTATAAAATAATATATATATAAGTCTTAGCATAAGATAATATTAATAGAACTTAGGTTGATTTGAATTAATGCAGGTTTATATAAAGCAAACTTAGGAAATATATATAAAGAAACTTAGAGGATATGAATTAATACAGGTTTAACTGTTATTGCTGCTTATAAGATTGATATATATATATATATATATATATATATATATATATCCTATCAAAGAATACAGAGTAACAACCGCATCATATGCATCAAGAGTTTTAGCCCTTTTGTTCGGTTTTTTTCTTTCTATTTCTGGTCTTCTTGTTTGCTTCCCCGTCCCTTGGACTCATCTATCCAAAAAAAAAAATATAGATGCATCAAGAGTTTGGTTCGCTTGAGAGGAACTGAGACCACTCTTGATCTGCTTCTCCTCCTCCACATGTTGTGATGGGACGAAAGTGGACTTGATATTATCAAGATTCTAGAGACTGATGTGAAATTAAGGAAAATTGGATGGACTATTAGTATGACATTAATCCAAAGAATATTCATATCAACATATTGAGTATAAGTCTAATTTTTTCTTTTGATTAGTTGAGCCCCCAATGGCTAGGCATCATATGCATCAAGAGTTTGGTTCGCTTGAGAGGAACTGAGACCCCTCTTGCTCTACTTCTCCTCCTCCATACTTCCATCCATTCTCCTCTTCAGCTTGATGATCAGGAGAAGCCACCTCTCCCCTCACCTCTCTCCTCAACCTCCTCACCCTCTCAATCACCCCCTCCAACGCCACATCGAACGCATCCCTCACCGTCGTCAACCTCGCTCTCGGATGACTATATATCAGCCTCGGCATCGTCCTAATCACCTCCTCCCTCATCCTCCCAACCTCTCCGTCCCCGAACCGGCTTAGAACCTCCTCGATGCTCACATTGCCCCGGCGAACATCGGCTTCGGGGATGAACACCGAGTAGGTGCTGTAATCCTTGGGCAAATGCCACTTGTACTGCAGGTAGGCGGACGCCGGGTGAAAGAACACCGGCACGCAGCCGGCCACCATGGCGTCGAAGGCCGACCGCCGGGTGAAGGAGTCCCCTGGCGGCTGCAGGCAGAAGACGGAGGCCGTGAATGCCTGCATTATGATAGGGGGCGAGCTGCAATTGCTCGAGACGCAGTCTAAGAGCTTGCACTTGGTGGATGACCGGCACTGGTCAATGAGGAGGGTGCGGATGGAGTTGGGCTGGGTGGGGCGAGGAGCTCCGGCGAAGGAGAATAGCCATGGCCGGCGTGTTGCTCTGATCCTTTCCTGCCATGCGAAGACCTCGGCGTCGGAGGAAGGGTGGAAATAGGTAGGGTAGGGGATGGCGAAGTCGTTGTAGGGCTGCCATGGGCTTGACTCGATGATCTGTTGAGCATGCAGGTTACTAATTCTCCTTGTTACAGCGAACGTATATAAAAACTTGTGAATATAATATCAGAAAAATAGGAGGGTGTTTTTGCATATAGCACCTTCTTTTTATAATTTTGATAAAACAAAAACAAGGTCGATCTAATATGAAAATTGAATTAAATAATAGATATTTTATGCTCTACAAAATAGGTCATTTTGTTTTTTTGTTACAAAAAATGCTAAAAAAAATTTTAACTCAAAAAAAGGATTCCGTATTGAATACTTTCATATGAATTATGAGAATTCTTTACTTATGAGCATTGAGCAAGGCTCCAGTAAAAAAATGGTCTATCTTGTAACAAAAATGCAAACTGATCCAAAATTATAAAAATGAAAATAAAGTCGATCTACAATGCACATTTTTCTTAGAATGAGCCCCGTAATTTTTTGCAAGTATTGAAGATAGAAAGAAGTTTTAAAATAAAATAAGGAAAGCTGAATTCTTTGAATACGTGTCCATGGTAAAAACTACGAATTTTTTGTCAAATAAAACCATGATATTCACTTTTTTGTATTTTAGAACCCTCCTATGTTTTTTTTTACATAATAGAACCCTATACACATAAGAACACGCGTATAAACTAATACACATATAATTCTTGATTATACACGTATCATGGGTAGGCGTATGATTATGGTTTATATGCGTATTAGTTTATACACGTGTTCCTTACATGTATGGGACCCTATTATACAAAAAAAAACATGGAAGGGATCCTAAAGTACAAAAAATGAATACCATGTGTTAGATATAAATATAGCCATTTGGGCGATCAATGACAATTTCGTAAATATTACCAATCAGCCAATAAATACTTCAGTTTTTGACACAACTGAAGTATCTTGGCCATAACTTTTACACCAAGTGTCCAAATTGGTCGATTCTTGAACTATTGGAAAGAGGACGAAAAGATCTACAACTTTCATGTTGACGAGATCTTCAAATTCCATCGTTCAGTATGCCAAACTGGTAGTTGAAGTGACCAGTGGCAAAATGGTGAATAATGGACGAATTTGTTAATGTCATCGACCAACTTTTCTATCGTGCAAAATGGACGATGAAGTCATCGTCCAAAATGGACGATAAACTCATCGTCCAAAATGGACGATAAAGTCCAAATGACTTAGTCCAAAATTTCTATCGTCCATATTTACTAATCGGCCATTAGTGCAGTCTAAGTATTTTGGCCATAACTTTCTCATCCGATGTCCAAATTGGATGCTTTTGGTACCGTTGGAAAGATAATTTGAAGATCTACAACTTTGATGTTCAACGTTTTCCCGGATTCCAAGGTTATCATCAGAAAAAATACAGCGGAAGACAGGAGGCGTTGTTTAATGGCGGTTCCAGAGCAGTTTTAGACCAGTTATGCAGTTCTGGTGGTTTCCACTTTCAAAGCAACAGTTGCAACAACTGCAGAGTGGTTTTCCGACGGTTTCCAAATCAGTTACCAGAAGCCCTATAAATAGCCAAGAAGAAGAAGAAAAAAAGGCCCCCGCCATCAAAGCAAAACTGCATTTTATCTTCTTATCGTCTTTTTACATTTATTATCAATGTAGCTTTATTTATCTTAATGAAACATTTTCCTTCCTTTAAATTCCTGCAACGTCCTTCATTTCTAGGAGTAGTGCTATATTAATTTCTTCCATACGAGTAGAATTACCATATTTTTCTAGGATTAGTGCTGCCATAATTCTTTATTTCTAGGAGTAGATCTACCTAAAATAAGAGTAGATTTAACATAGAATTCCATTTTCCATCCTCCATTTCCCATTTTCCATTTTCCATTATTCCCATTTTCCGCTGCCCATTTTCCATTATTCCCATTTTCCGCTGCCCATTTTCCATTATTCATGAAATCCCATTTTCCATTTTCCATCTCCACTTTCCATTTTCCATTATTCCCATTTTCCATTTTCCATTTCCATCAACTCCACAATTAACCAAAAAATATCTTCTTTGTACACTTCAACACCTCTGATTCGATCATTCGAAGGAGTTGAACAAAAAACCACAATCTCCTGATTCTTCGAATGTGGAAATAGAATTTTGACCTTGATTACAGTCCCGGTCAACGGTCATAATTTCTGTTCTAACATTTTTTGGCGATCGCGATGGGACATTGTGTTGAAGCTGTCAAAAAAGAAGGGACAAAAAAGCATCTCTGACAAACATGGAGAACACCTGCATCTCCATCAATGGCCTCCCGATCAGCGTCTACACGCCGGAAACGGCCAGCCATCTTCTTCTTGGAGATCTGTTGCCGCCGGCGTCATCAGGGAGGACACCCCACCATTCGCTGCCTCTGCGCAGCTGTTTAGGGCGGTTCAGGCGGTTCAAAACAGGAATGTCAAGAGGAGATCGTGCACACGTTGTGAAAACCGCAGTAGTTCAGAGTAGTTCCAGACGATTCCAACGGTTCAAGGTAGGGATCTC
Organism: Narthecium ossifragum; assembly: GCA_963920575.1. NCBI lineage: Eukaryota > Viridiplantae > Streptophyta > Magnoliopsida > Dioscoreales > Nartheciaceae > Narthecium > Narthecium ossifragum. Next base: position 21,153,850 of record OY986974.1, read on the forward strand.
AAAAGGAGATCATGCACGATGTAAAAACTGCATCAGTTTCAAGCAGTTTAAGGTGGTTCGAGCGGTTCAAGGCAGATATCCTCCACTTCGGAGCCTTGGAACCCATCTTTCCCACGTTTGTGCCGCCACCCTCAACACCATCATCCTCTGCAATCTCAAACGTCGTCGTCACCAACTCCGGCGGTTTCATTTTCTACTTCCACGGCGTGGAAATCTCCGTCAATACTCGAACCCATCACCAGCAAAGTACCACGATCATACCTGACGATGGAGAAAAATGGCGAAGATGGGAAAGACCTCGCCGCAAGCGGCGATTTCATTGTATTTTGAGTCAAATCCCGCTGCATATTATCCGACGGCACATCAACATCACAGGCGCCGAGCAAATCACGGCGTGGGAAGCTTCTCCGGCATCGGCGAGATCTCTCCAAACGGTGAACCCATTCGTCGCTACCAAAGCCACAACGTTGGAGAAGAAAAAATAGAGGTAGAAAACAGAGCATCTTTCGCGACCTCACTGCCATCAGCATCAGCAAAAGCTGGGATCGCCTCCGTCTCCGGCGCGGTCTTCACTCGGCTGGCCATGGGACGACGGCAAAAAATGGAATACTCCGTCCCAGACCGCGGCTTCCTTCGAGCATCTCAGATCCCTCATCATTGCGCCAACATCGGCCTCAAAGCTCCTATCACTCAGGAAGATGGCAACCTATGGCCGTTGGGAGGAAAACAGAGCAACGTCGGAGTCATCACCTCCGTCTCCGGCGCGGTGTTGAACAACGGTGGAAAAGAAAGCCATCGGACGGCAAACGGCGGAGAGGAGATCCATCCGACGACGGCAGCGGCGGAATGATGGGTAAGCTGCTCCATTTCTCTTAGAACCCCTCGACGGCCCTAGTCCAAATCCTCAGGCCGCAGCCTCCCCCAAGCAAACCCAAGGCAACATTGTTGCTATACGGCAATTTGTAGCCGATGGAAAAAACAGAGCAACGCCTCATCACCTCCATCTCCGACGCGGCATGGGACAACGGCAACGGCAACGGCGGAAGGAAAAAACGGCAATCTGTCACCGTTGGTGAAAAAAAAAAACAGGGCATCCCTCATCGCCGTGCCGGCCCTACATCGACCCCAAGGATACCCTCGGTTGGGATGACGGCAACCCATCGGCCAGCGTTGCTCATCGTCCTTGGACGATCACCCATCGTCCATCACGGAAAAATGGGATACATAGCTCGACGATGATTCCTCATCGCTCAGTTTTGATCATCGTTCGTCGATGACCATTTCCCAGCCTTGCCCATCGACCGGCCTTGCTTATCGGCCAAACTTCTCATCGGCCATTTTTCTTATCGGCCAAACTTCTCATCGACCATTTTTCTTATCGGCCAAACTAATCATCGGCCAACTTTGCTTATCGGTCAATGAAGACCATCATCGCCCAGCTTTGCTTAACGGCCAGCGTTACTCATTGGTCGATATCGACCAAAACTGAGCGTTAAGAATTGGTCAACGGGCAAAGGTTGATCAGCCAGGAACTTATACAAGTAATCGACCAATAATAGCATATGGTCGACAAAAAATGATTAATTGAATGGCTAATAAAATATGTTTTATGAACGACTCAATTGACCGACAAAATCGTTCATATGGCCGACAAAATCGCCCAAATTAACCAACAAAATAAGGTCTTTACAAAAATAAGAATATTTTCATAAAGACCGGGGGGGGCAAAATGTTAGAAATAAATATAGCCATTTGGGCGATCAATGGCAATTTCGTAAATATTGCCAATCAGCCAATAAATACTTCAGTTTTTGACACAACTGAAGTATTTTGACCATAACTTTTACACCAAGTGTCCAAATTGGTCGATTCTTGAACCATTGGAAAGAGGACGAAAAGATCTACAACTTTCATGTTGACGAGATCTTCAAATTCCATCGTTCAGTATGCCAAACTGGTAGTTGAAGTGACCAGTGGTAAAATGGTGAATAATGGACGAATTTGTTAATGTCATCGACCAACTTTTCTATCGTCCAAAATGTACGATGAAGTCATCGTCCAAAATGGACGATAAAGTCCAAATGACTTAGTCCAAAATTTCTATCGTCCATATTTACTAATCGGCCATTAGTGCAGTCTAAGTATTTTGGCCATAACTTTCTCATCCGATGTCCAAATTAGACGTTTTTGGTACCGTTGGAAAGATAATTTGAAGATCTACAACTTTGTTGTTCAACATTTTCCCAGATTCCAAGGTTATCATCAGAAAAAATACAGCGGAAGACAGGAGGCGTTGTTTAATGGCGGTTCCAGAGCAGTTTTAGACCAGCTATGCAGTTCTGGTGGTTTCCACTTTCAAAGCAACAGTTGCAGCAACTGCAGAGTGGTTTCCTGACGGTTTCCAAATCAGTTATCAGAAGCCCTATAAATAGCCAAGAAGAAGAAGAAAAAAAGGCCTCCACCATCAAAGCAAAACTGTTTTTTATCTTCATATTGTCTTTTTACATTTATTATCAATGTAGCCTTATTTATCTTAATGAAGCATTTTCCTTCCTTTAAATTCCTGCAACGTCCTTCATTTCTATGAGTAGTGCTACATTAATTTCTTCCATTGGAGTAGAATTACCATATTTTCCTAGGAGTAGTGCTACCATAATTCTTTCTAGGAGTAGATCTACCTAAAATAGGAGTAGATTTACCATAGAACCATCACATTTTCCGCTGCCCATTTTCCATTATTCCATTTTCCATTTCCATTTTCCATCTCCATTTTCCATTTCCATTTTCCATCTCCATTTTCCATTTTTCATTATTCCTATTTTTCATTTTCCATTTCCATCAACTCCACCATCAAAATATCTTCTTTGTACACTTCAACACCTCTGATTCGATCATTCGAAGGAGTAGAACTAAAAACCACAATCTCTGATTCTTCGAATGTGGAAATAGAATTTTGACCTTGATTACAGTCCCGGTCAACGGTCATAATTTCTGTTCTAACAGCATGAGTCATATTTAGCAACAAATACTAAAAACTACTCATGGAAGGTCTCTATCAAACGAACGAAATCATTTTGATTTCTTCCCTAATAAACCTTTTCTCCAAATATATATGAAGAATGGCAACTAATTAACATTCATAGTTTTCCCTATAATTAGAAAAAATAAATTTGCATGAAATATGCATACCAAGTAGGCAATCATATACCCATAAGGAGAAATAATTTAGACAATAAAGAGAAATAGTTGAGAATTATCAACGTCGATCACTTACCAGCGCCGACATGTTCTTGGCCGCCGGCAGCCGCAAGAACTTGCTGCCCCAGCCGCTCTCCTCCTCCGTCGGCCGTCGCAAATCATACGTAATCCTCCCGATGGCCATGAAGTGATCCCTCCCTCCCATCGCCGCCCACTCCGGCCTCGCCGTCAGCCACCGGACCACCTCCACCCCCATCTTGTCCCGCACCGACACGTTGTACGCACCCCACAGGTGCCTCCCGACGTCGAATCCAGCGTAGAACGGAACGTACACGGCGTCGGCTGCCGAGGCATTTGCCGTCAGGCACAGGTACCGCCGCATGCGGCTATGGAAGATGACGTCCAACGAGAACTGATAGGTGGCGTACCACCCGTGCCCGGGGAGGACGTCGCCGCCGTCGACCAGAGGTCCGAGGCCGGAGTTGGCGACCGACGGGCACATGTTGGTCCACAGGCTGAGTTTGCGGCAGTGGCGGAGCATGTCGACGTTGAATCGGTGGGGAAGGTCGTGCATGTAGACGTAGCGGCCGGCGCAGGGGTTGGCGGCGGGGGCAGAGGAGGTAGTGTTGAAGGAAGAAAGAGGGGCGGCGGTGCCGGAGATGGCAAGGAAGTCGGCGGCGGGGGGAGAGGTGGAGGTGTTGATGGGAAATGGAGGGGCGGTGGTGCCGGAGATGGCAAGGAGGATGAGCCATGCGGCAGAGATGAGGGGTGCGGCGTACCAGAGGCGGCGCTGGCGGTGGAGGTGCTGGTTGCCGGACTTGGAGGTATCCATAGGAGGGGGGCTACGGGAGATTTGGAGGAACTTGGATTGGTAGGCCATATCATGCATGGTTGGCATGTATCTTTGTAGGAAAGGAATGTTGAGAGACTAGAGTTTGGTGTGTATTTATGAGTTGCTGTATGAAGTGGGATATGAGATCTTGCAACGTGGCACAAGCCCATACTAGTTTCATATATGTTCTCGAAATTAGTTTCATCTTTATTAAAACTTGGGAGCCAATATTAGTTTCTCGGATCTTTATTAATTATAATTTTGACCCTACAAACCTGATAATATTAAAATAATCTCTCAGATCTACCGAATGGCTTCAAAATCGGCCATGCCGTCAAATTTCAAGGAATATATAAACAAAAAATATTTGTGTATATGAATAGGTAGCATGTGTAATGCATAATTGATCTAATTCATCGATAATGAGTTATAAATAAAATAGTGTGTTTTTAATTAATTGATCTAGTTTATCGGTAGTTTGATAGTGAAATATCGATGACTTGATTTCTACGGATGAATTAGATCAAAAATGGACAGTGAGTCAATGATAAATGTCACATCCATATACACAAACGTTACGTCACATGAAATTACTTAAACTTAAACTGTCCTTTCGAGAAAAAACCTAAGGTTTTGTTTAATCTGACGGTGTTCAACGGAGGTTGGGTTTTAAAATCCTTTGATAATACTATTTTCATTTATAATTAACAACTATTTGAGGACTGCTTTGACATTAGCCCTTAAATTTAATTCCGAAGGCAATTTAGAATTCTTCTAACCTTGGGTTGATTTCATGTTAGTAGATGAATTAAAGGAGTTACAAAGGCGACGATTGAGATCTAAGCCACACTAGCCTTCAGAACATGAATGCAGCCTCGAGCCACTAAGTTAGGAATACAAATTCAAATTCAGAACAAAATTTATAAGAAGATCAACTTCGAGTTCAAGTATATTTTTAGGCTGTAAAAAGAAATAATGTAACATGAATTTCCAATAAATGAATGATCCTCTGTAATACCTCAAAGTACCTAACTCATGACTCAGTATCCATCAAGAAGATTTTGGCTTGCTTGAGAAGAACTGAGACACCCTCCTAGCTAGCTCTTTCACCTCTCCCTAAACCTCCTCACCCTCTCAAGGACTCCCTCCAACGCCACATCAAACGCATCCTTCACCGTCGTCAACCTCGCTCTCGGATGACTATATATCAACCTCGGCATCGTCCTAATCACCTCCTCCCTCATCCTCTCAACCTCTCCGTCCCCGGACCGGCTTAGAACCTCCTCGATGCTCACATTGCCCCGGCGAACATCGGCTTCGGGGATGAACACCGAGTATGCATTGTGTTCCTTGGGTAAGTACCACTCGTATTGCTTGTAGGCGGATGCCGGGTGGAAGAACACCGGCACACATCCAGCCACCATGGTGTCGAATGTTGACCGCCGCGTGAAAGAGTCGCCGGGCGGCTGGAGGCAGAATACGGAGCTCGAGAATGCCTGCATTATGCTGGCTGGCGCGCAATTGGTAGGCTCTGCAACGCAGTCTAACAGCTTGCACTTGGCGGATGAGCGGCACTGGTCCATGAGGAGGGTGCGGATGGAGTTGGGCTCACCAGGACGAGGAGCTCCGGCGAAGGAGAACAGCCATGGCCGGCGTGTTGCTCTGATCCTTTCCTGCCATGCAAAGACTTCGGCATCTGAGGAAGGGTGGAAATAGGTAGGATAGGGTACGCCGAAGTCATTTTCGTGCCACGAAGTCGACTCGATCACCTGGTAAGCTTGCAAAGTTATTCTCGTTGTCACAGTAACACTTTCAAATATCAGAAAAGTGGAAGGATATTTTTGCAAATAGCTACATTTCCATTTTATAGTTACATTGCGAAAAACACTCCATGTAATTGGTGTTTTGTATTTTGCATCTTGTGGAAAATCTCCTGAGGTAAATATTCTCGTAGAAAATAAAATAAAATATACAAAATGTCTTTATTCCAATCTCTCTCTCCTATCCAAATCGAATTCAATGTAAAATAAATTGATCGATCAATTAAGAGTAATTTAGTCTTTATTTCTTGACTAAATTAGTTAGGGGTGCTTTCTGCAACAAAACAATAATATAACACGAAAATGAAAATACCAATCAGATGGGTTTTATTTCACCATATCATCCTTATATGACACGATGGTTATAAGTTAATTATTGTGTTGTCCTACGTGGATCCTACATGACATGTTTAGTCCTACGTGAAGCATACGTGGAGGAGGGAAATTAATGGATGGTTAATGGCGAAGTTGGTGGCCTCCCCCACTAGTATCTTATATGTAACATGATGGTTATAAGTTAATCATCATGTTATTCTACGTGGAGCCTACGTGAAGGGGGGATAGTGGGGGAGGGGGGGAGTTAGTGGGAGAGAGAGGGGGGTTGGTGGGGAGCTACTGTGATATTTTACTAGTATAACTATATGAGAGGGGATATCTACAAACAACCCTTATTATGGATATTTTACGTTGCAAAAAAAAAAGGAAAAGAAAAAAGCCTATGCTTTATTTGTGGCAGTCCACAACATTTTTTTTCTACCAGGGATCTCATCTAAGGTCCAGATTATTAATAAAATGTTGACTAGGATTCATATACTTGTGATATGATCCGTTGGATAAGATCCAAACATCTCTCATTCATTGGTACGATGATATGAGGCAAAAACAGTATGATATAGACTGCTCCCTCATACTCATATCCCTACATGTCGTCTTCCCATTCCAATCTCCACTAACTATTGAGTTCCCTCTTGAGGATCGACATGGCCTGATCCGATCCTTGGATCAGTTGAATGAGGCAAAGTGAGAAGATAATGAGCCCAAATCATGTGAGAAGTGTCAATTACAGACAATCAATCGATCGAGAGCCCTTTTGGCAAACGAAAGACATAAGACGTAGTTCATTCAATCGATGAACATCTAAGATGCTGTCATTCGAGGTTCGGTTTGCCTCATATCATACCATTATATCAATGACCTGAATCTATTTGAATCAGATCCAACGGCCCATATCTTTTTACAATTTTACATATGAGTCCTAGTTAGCAAGTATTAATAATGTGGACCGTTAGATCTAATTCAAATAGATCTGAATCAGATCCAGACCGTTAGATGAGGGAAACTGTAGACCCTGTTGTTCGCATCGATCGACATCGAACCGCAAGGGGTGGGCTAGAGGCGTGTTTACGCGATGTCTCGATCGGTCAATGGAGCTGCGGCAGCAGCTGGTTCGAGTTGGACTTCACATGGGCACATTTTGATACCAACTTGGCGTTGAACTATTGTAGAAAATGGTATCTATTTAGGACAACTATGACCTAGGGATTGAGTTAAAGTCTTCTTTACCAAGGCTTGTGAGAGCAGATGTCTCGCATTGTGTCTACTTGAATATCGAGACCAAATAATTATAGGTCCAAATCACATGGGTCCATCCATGGCGGTTGGCACCTAAAATATTCTAAAAACCATTTCTATGAGGACACCTGTCTCTACCTTCCAAACCGCAGTCTATACAACGAAATAAGAAACTTCTTCTTATTCTTAAAAGTGAAAAAAATTAAGAAAAGTCAAATTCATTGGTGAATGTGTTTCTAGATCCATTGATGAACTTACTGTACATAAGTCAAATTCATTGGTGAATGTGTCTCAAGATCCATTGATGAACAGTACATTCTTCACAAAAATAAGACTAATTAAATGCTTAGTAGCCAGGCCAGACATCTAGATCTCCATATGCGGAACTAGAAATTAATTATATATTTAAGGGCTCTATTAAACTAAATAAATCGTTTGACTTCTTCACTAAAAAACTTTTGGGTTTTTTACAAACATATTATTTATAAAAAAAACTCAAATTACACATTTATTTCTCAAATTTTCAAGTATGATATCTATATTCCTCGAATATTTAGCAACTCCTTTAACAAAGTTTTAAGAGGTATATATTATATAAAAACCCTAAACGTTTTTTTTACAAATATTATATCAGAATAGCATCCAATTAGTAGAGATATTAGTTTTCCGCGCTAAAAAAATAAATCTACATGAAGCGTGTAATATAGCAAGCAAAGCAATCAACATATTATAAGGAGAAATAATTGAGACAATAATTGAGAAATTTCAACATCACACCTACCAGCGCTGACATGTTCTTCGCCGCCGGCAGCATCAAGAAGTTGCTGCCCCAGCTGCCCTCCTCCTCCGTCGCCCGCCGGAAATCCCACGTGACCCTCCCGACGGCCAGGAAGTGATCCCTCCCTCCCATCGCCGCCCACTCCGGCCTGGCCGTCAGCCACCGGATGACCTCCCCCGCCAACTCGTCCCTCGCCGACACGTTCCGGTCCAGGAGGTGCCTCGCGACGTCCAGCCCGGCGTAGAACGGGACGTACACGGCGTCGGCGGCGGAGGCGTCGGGTGTCAGGCACTCGTACCGCCGGATGCGACTATGGAAGATGACCTCTAGGGTGAACTGGTCGGTGGCGTACCACCCGTCCCCCGGGAGGACGCCGCCGCCGCCGTGGATTGGGGGCCCGAGGCCGGAATTGGCGATCGAGCGGCACATGTCGGTCAAGGGGCTGAGGTTCCGGCAGTCCTTGAGTATGTCGGCGTTGAAATGGCTGGGGAGATCATGTATGTAGACGTAGCGGCCGGTGCAGGGGACGGCGGGAGGGGCCGAGGAGGGGTTGGTGAAGACCGGAAGGGCCTCGGCCATTAAAGGGTTGGTGGAGCCCGGAGGGGCCTCGGCCATTGAAGGGTTGGAGGAGCCCGGAGGGGCCTTGGAGGTTGAAGGGCTGGTGGAGACTGGAGGGGCCGAGGAGAGGTTGGTGGAGACCGGAGGGGCCGAGAGCGAGGAAGGGTTGGTGGAGAGCAGATGGGCCGGGGCGGAGGAGGGGTTGGTGGGGAAGGGAGGGGCGGCGCCGGAGATGGCGAGGAAGATGAGCCATGCGGCGGAGATGAGAGTGGCGGCGAAGCAGAGGCGGGGGATAAGGGCGTGGGCGTGCTTGGTTGACCTGGAGGGATCCATAGGAGGAGGAGGAGGAGGTTGTTGAGGGAGGCATACCTTTGTAAACGACTAGCTCAAGTTTGCTGTGCATCTCTAGTATCTCTTCTCAAGGTTATTATTATTATTATTTTATTTTATTTTCGCGCGCGCGCGGTGTGTGTGTGGGGGTGGCCTGGGGGCCTGAGTGGAACATTTGGGCCTCCGGCCCATCTCTCTTTTTTGAAAAAAAGTTCCTAAATTTCATATTCTACGTGTTGTAGGGTACGTGGAATATGTCCTTGGAGTTCATATCATCCAAATATTTATTCTCAGGTAATCTATATGCACCACTGTTTCCAACACATTACTTAATAGCATCACATTAAAATTTAGGTTTGGATGTATGATGTCCATTGTGAGACAATGAATCTTACAATTACAGATCATTAGATTTGGACCGTCAATTACGTTGATTTTCTTTTTCACTTTAATTAAACCATATACCCACTCAAAAAATGTGGATTTTAAACATTAATGTTGACTGAGAGTGGTAATCCTTTTTAGTGTCATTTCTGAGTTTAGCTTCATTTCATTTGTTGATTATAATCCTTCTCTTGCTTTCTGTTACCTTTTTTATGTAACCTTGTGCATAACTTTTCAACTCGCCCAACTTACCACCCTCTAATGAGCATTAATCGACCACCCTAATTTAAGGGACTCTAGGCCATGACCAGTTTGAAAAAATTGGTCGTCCTTCATCCTTGGTGTATTAATCCAAGGAGTTTCATTTGCAACTGAAGGAAGTGTTCTTCAGTTTCCTCAACCAGGCATGAAAGAGGAGCACCTGATAGAGTCACGCGGACAGGATCTTGAGGCGTCAAGATAATTAAGTAGAGTGGCACAACATGAATGAAGAGTCATTGCAAACATGTTGTAAGTGAATCTGTACACCATCTATCAGTACTGCATTTGTTAGGGTTTTCCACGTTAAAAACCCACTGGTGTCTACGTGTGTGCTTAGCGTTTTCCTTGTCTATAAATCACATAGAACCAACAACTGTCTCTTTAAACTTAAATGTTTCTATATTAGTGTTATATAGCTACTGGAATGCCTCTTCCACACTTCGCCTCTCGCATTGCAGAAGAGATGGCATTCTTAACTATCCAAGTGACTATATACACCTATAAATCAAAGAAGAGAAATGTGTACATCTGGGAATATCTCCATAATGAACTCACTGTCTAAAGATCCAAAGCCTTGTACTGGTGTTGAAAAAGTTGTTGCTGATATGTGCAGTAGTAGTAGAGAGGTATGATGTAAGTTCTTTGAGATCAGAATGCATCCAGAGCTACTCTGCCCACCAAGCAGCAAGGCCCAGGCCATCTTTACCGATATCTCCCTGCCAAAAAGCATACATAGTCATAACCAGCATGAGCACTAAATCCTCAAAAGATGATAAGATCTCTGAAACAGAGTGATAGACTGATTAAGCATTTGGCCATTTTTTCAGTTCTAGCAATGAGAATGCTTGATTATAGAAGCTACATTAGACCAACACTGTCAAATGAATCGTATTTCTGCATCAGTCATGCTACGATGTTTCGAGCATGAAAGAGGAGACATGGTCAAGCATTTTTGAGCCAGCCTCCTCTGTAGAGTTAGAGAGATGAGAAGGTAATAAACATTGTGGCAATGAGACATTCACGGAAGCTAAACTTACTACAATCTCCATCGGAGCAAATGGCTTTGCGTCTTCGTTTTGGTCAATAGGGATGGGGGGATACTTGATACTGCTCACTCGGAAATGTACCTTCATGATAAAGGCCCAGATTTCAGTATATGCAGAAGTGTTTGTCATGAATCTCAAAGCAGAAGAAGAAAAATCGATGCACTAAGGAACCTCTTCGTCCAAATCCATTGGTAATTCTTCTCCACTTTCGTGTTTCCATATCCAAATGCCATCTGGTCGTCTGACATCACCATGAAGATAAATGAGTTGCAGAAACAAATATAATAAGTGATTCTAACAGCAAGAATTTAGCAAAAAGATTGTGAAAACAAAGACTACCCTATCCTCAGTAAAGAAAAAAGAACATGCTGAGAAAAAGAATGGACTTTAGTGACAAGAGTCGTCCTCGAGTTATTGATTAAAAATTGCTTAGCCTTTCATGACCAAGATATAAATGAAAATTACGCTACAATAGACACAACAATAACAATAATAGTTGGGGATAAAAATTTCATTTTCATGATTATCTGATATATATGCCTAGTTACAAGCAGAAATTCTTACAACTCATTTGGTACTTGAAGCAGATGCACAGGAATGTATATGTCATTGAAGAATCCGAGAGACACTGCAACACAGATTAAACAATTTATGAGCATATAAAGTGAATATCAACTCCATAGCAAATATTGCTTATCGAGGCATTTCTTGAATCTCAAACATGTAAAACTGATGGCTAGAAAATGCAGTTATACTCATTTCAAAATGTTGAGACATATTGTTTAAGTCGAAGATCATTTTCATATATATGGATGGGATCTTAAAATTAAATAAAGAACCATATGTTGTTTCGTCAACAATGAAGACGAATATGCATATACAGTTACACAGTATGCAATCATTAACTAGATCAGTGGTTCTCATGCATGCAAACATCCACAGAGACATGGCAACAAGATTTAAAGAAGGGAGTGTATAACTTTTAGGTAGCATTTAGTTCAAAGAGCCAAGGAGCAAAAGACAAAATGAATCCTTTTAAGATTCAAACCACTGAAAGGAAGAAAGTTGATGGTTTAAGGGTAGGAAATAAGCAGAGAGGTCAGCATAAGGAGAGGCCATTTAGCTTTAATCAACAAGATGATTATTTACTTCTTTTTCATTATTTTCCATTTTAAAAGTTCTAATCAATCTCCTTGTAGCCATGCGTCTTGAAAATAAAATGTGCAATCACTTCCTGTAAATGCTTGCATTCTTTAGTTCGAAGCCTAAACCCTATGTAAAGAAAATTACAAGGGCACAAACATGCTAGCGAAGAATCAAGATTAAATCCATGTTCAGCACTATGCCAAGAATTAAAGCTCACAGTATGCATTTAAGAGAAACTCCAAGGAGTATTTAACATGTAGAAAGGTACAGGATGGAGTTAATCTGACAACTGGCAGGCACGGTGCAAACCTTGTGTAGACCCACCATACTAAGTGAAGGAGAACAAGCTATGTTGCGTAGACCCTCAATTTTCTTAATTCACGGCTACTACTACCCCCATGGAACCTGCTTTCAACCAACACAAAAGGCTCTATCTTGAAGGAACCATATGGATTTTTTTCACCACTAATCCCAGCAAAAACTAATTTTCTCCATCACAAAAGTGAAACAAAAAATTCTTGACATGTTTCAATCAAATAAAGTGTAAGTTAGTATAGGAAACATAATTACAACAAGTTTACAGATCTCAGCTTACGGATAGGAAGCAATATAAGCTCTTTGACACTAATATGCATTATCTTTACCCATAAACACACACAACCTGACCCAGAATCACATGAACACTCAAAATGTTGCTACCCATGCATATAGAACAGACGTAAAAAAAAATCATCCATGGATAAAAAATTTACCACGCAAGCCATCTGCATTTGATTCTTCAATCTTTCCACTGAGGATCTCCCCAATGAATGGCCGAAACATTAGCAATCTAAAAACAACCTGCCTAAATAACATCAGCGACCTATATAATCACTCAATAATTAAAGCAAGCCAATAATTATCCACCACTGTGCTGCTTAGAAGTCTAGTTGGATAGAAAAGACAAAAAAAGAACATAAGATTTTAGCTCTAATCTCTGAAGTACTTGACAAAATTCTCATCGATTTCTACACACTAAGTACACCAGAACAAAGGTTGAGCAAATATGTCATTGTTGCTAGGCAAGTTCAAATCAATATGCTGTGCACCATCCACTTGTAGATTGAAAGAAACTCATATAATATTTCTTGCATGTTTTGTTACACCTTGCATAGGATTCTTCAGACATGTAAAAGAGATGAAGTCAACCTTTTAGACCAAATATATAACAGATACAACTCTTCCTCCAATAAAAGCTCCATCCCAACTTAAGCTTTAAGCTTCAAAACTCGGTGCACCATGCCTCTAAGGACTAACTCAAAACCAACTTAAATTCCACTAGGCTTCTAATCTACCTACTAAATAGACCATCATCTGATTTCCTATAAACATTTTTCCATAAGACATTCATGAAACTAGAAATTCTATCTAGAACTCAAGTCTATCGTCGATTAGAATCCGTGGTTCATATGGTTTTAGGCTTCTAGTTTCATATCCAACCTTTGTAGGAATTCGCCACTAACCAGATTTTCAAATCCATTGTCCATGGCTCATGTTTTACTGGATCAATGTATCACCTTTGTAGGCAATTTGCAGCAAAACCAATAAGCTTTCAATCCTTAAACACATACATTTTCTGACTTAATATAGGTAGACTATTGAATACTCTTTGAGGCACAAAAAGAATAAAACAGACCCATTAACGATGATACCATGCTATGGCTTTAAGTGGACATCATCCGTAGTAGAGATTGCATCATGGATTGCCCTGCCGGTCCGGCACTGTGCGTGCCGCCCGGCACGTACCGTACCGGTGGGTTGCCGGCACAAAAAACCCCCCGTACCGTGCCGAGAAGAAGAAAGAAGAAATAGGAGTAGAAGGAGGAGGAGAAGGAAGAAAAACAACAATGGCACGGGGGCGTGCCGGCGGCACGTACCGTGCCGACGGCACTTACCGTGCCAGCAGGCTGCCGGCACGGCGCGTGCCACCGGGACCGCAATCCATGGATTGCATATTGCAATTGTACCAAATTTCCATCTTTGTACCTTTTGGAGCCATTACACCTCTCTGGCTACCCGGCAACAAAACAGCAATCGCCTTTATAGCATTTAGAAAATAGCACAAAATGATATTGTTTACCAAGTCATTTCAATTAGGAATGGGACCGTTCTGCACAACATATTCACTCAAGAAACCTTATAATATAACTTGTGTACATAATTCCATAAGCATTCTAAGATCTCAAAAACAAAACCATCCAACAAATATTTCTCAAGTACTTAAAGCACGCTTTTTCCCTGACCAGTGTTCTAAAAGCATCCCTCATACAATGTGGCTTTCAAAACCAAATAGCATGCCTTGCTATTCACATATGTGAAATATTAGTATCCAACAATAACTTATAACTTACTCTTCAGCCTTAGTCCCTTCAACATAATTCAATATGCACCTCATCACTTCATCATGAAAATTCCACTATTATAAGCCTAAAGCGTGAGCTGGGGGGTAATTAAAACATCGGGAAACATCTTACATATGTAGATTAGCTACTTCTATGGGGGAAGTCTGTATGTCTACAAGGAAAAGAAATGATATCATCAATAGTTCCATGCGATGCACTTTTATTATTGACAACTTGACAAACTAGGTTCTCAAGACTTGACAGGTACTGCCCAGAAACATATAAGTGCATACATATACATCAGTACGTAATGAAGTATTCAGCATCATTTCTTAAACTACACAGAATTTCTCTCCAAAAAATGATTTAACAGTATTTGCCAATTAAGCAAAACATTAATTTAATTTCATTACCTAGAATAAGTGAGATAATTGGAACTAATTTATTTCAACAATAACCACCCTAAAAAATCTTAACATATATGCAATGATTCCTTTATTTGATTGGTGCCAGATTGGGTTTAAGCATGAGTAAAAAATGAATTTTGAGCACTAAAAATGGAAATACAGAAGCACAGAATATAAACTAAAGGCGCATAAAGAGCTACAGTGATCTTAGTAAGACAGAACATTCTAACTGAACAGCAAATGGAAGACATAACATTTGCAAAAAATGTTACATCAAGAACTTTCTGAAAATGAGATAAGGCACAACATTTGCAAAAAACTCTACTAAACAAGATACGCTAAGACATTTCCAAGAAATCAGTAAGTAAACGTATTTAGTGCCAGAATAGGAACAGAAGTCCAAAAGTACTCCGAAAAAACGGCTACAGTGCCTCATGGAGTACCAGTCTGACAACTCTCACCAATACAAACAACATAGTTGCAGGCTCAAGCTTTAAGAACTTCAGCAAATCAAGTCAAGAGGTGTCATTGTAGGAGTAAACATAATCAGAAAGGTGCTCTTTTGCTGTCATTCCAGCCAACTAACATCCAATCTAACCAATTTCACAAGTCCACTTCAATTGCTAAAAGCACCTTCTACGTGAATTTTCTTCCAAAGAATAATCAATGTGTAGGAAAGTTACCGTATAAGTCGAACACCCATCCCCGGGGAAGATAAAGCCACCTTCAATAG
The DNA here is from genome assembly GCA_963920575.1 of Narthecium ossifragum. Taxonomy (NCBI): domain Eukaryota; kingdom Viridiplantae; phylum Streptophyta; class Magnoliopsida; order Dioscoreales; family Nartheciaceae; genus Narthecium; species Narthecium ossifragum. The sequence continues at coordinate 21,169,296 of OY986974.1, forward strand.
ATCGAATGTCATAGAGAGAGACACAAAGCCCCAGATTCGAAATAACCTGATTAACACCATTATATGTATCAGCACCAAGAATATACACGCAAACCTCCAACAATCTTCGCAAACTTCAAACAGTCTTTAGACTGCTTACATAAATCATACCTTGTCCAAGAACAGCCTCTCAAGTTCTTCCCTGATTGCGTCCGCAAGAGGACGACTAAGCAAGTGAGGAGGCACAGGCAAGTTGTGCTCAATCAAACTGAGACGAAACATGGTACCTTCAAATCAAGGAAGAGCCATTAAAAAACACAACTCGCCAAGTTCTATCCAATCTATAAAATAAACGGCAGAAAAGTATAAGTTTTAAGTGAATAGAGAAATGTTACGAGCGTACCCTAAGTAGACGTCAACTGCTCCGATGGGGTTGCAGGACAGCAGCGAGTGGGAACTCCGGAGAGGCGGCGCTGGCGCAGCGGCACGTAAGAGGGCGGGGGGACGGCGGCGGCGAGGTCGACGTGGGTGGCTACGGCAGCGACGGGGAGGAAGGGGGGAGGGTTGGGTTCCCCGGCGGAAGGCGGAGGCTCGCGGAAGGGCGGCGGCGTCCGGCGCGGAAGAAGGCCGGGGGGGGCAGAAGGGAGCGGCTTGGGCTGGCTGTATGACAAGGCGAGGCCGGCCTAGCCCGGAGTTTTGGGCCTGCATTTAAGCCTGCCTAATTTCTAGAATATAAAGAACTAGTGTTAACTCGGGCACGGTTGGGCACGGATCTTTCTCACACACCTTCCCTGAACCATTTCTATTAGCTTTACATATACATAACACGGTTGGGCACAGTGCATACATGTATTGTTTCTTCTCCAATACTTTATTCTTTTTTTTCCTCTATTCATAGTAAATGAGGGTTTTGTGATTCCAGAAACAGAAATCCACATTGACTGATAACCAACACCTATTTATGATAGACCCATGCACCTGGCTCGGTCTTTGGAAAACTTATTAGTTTAGATAATCAACACCTATTTATGATGGACCCATGATTTAAGAAATCCTATGCTAGAGTCACACATAGTATTTCTTGCATAGTGGAATGCAAGCTTTGTATAGTTTACCAGTAGTTCCCTATAAATTTTCAAGAACTCCTATGTTTGTCCAAATACAGTTAATTACACGGTTCATAATTAAGGCACAGGACAACGCTAGATAAGAGCATATCAGCACAGTTAAAAGCTTATTCCACTATGCAATCTGCCTATTTCTACGTAAATATTAAATTGAAGCAAAACCCATCAACTAATGAAAACACCTGCACTCATAAAATAAAAAGGAAAACCAATCAATGCACTCGCAGAAGCAACATCACCAATGGATGCTTGGTTATAAGAACTACTAAAAAAGACATCGTAAAAAGTAAGAAAAAAATATGTGAAAATCACTTTTAACATGGAATTCAATAACCAACACTAAACTTATGTATTCAATGGGAAACAAATAGATTACAAATTTGTACATTATCAGCAATATGAAACCGAATTCATACACAGGAACATCGAACTCCAAAAATCATTGTCAGTCACAACAAATTAACCTAAAAAATAGCTATCAAAATAAACTATGAAAAAAACTATAAATATAAAATTTCCACCACAAATTACAAATTACAAATTACAAATTGAATAGAATATCAAATCATTTACAAATTTCCACTCATAACAAACTCATCCAGACTACATGGCAGAAAACAAAAACAGGGTGGAGGCCATTTCTTTAATTGAAGTCCCACCATCTCTTTAATTGAAGTCCCTTTGCCGGCCTTTGCAAACCAAGCATAGGAGGCCATTTGGAGTCGTTCATGGCACATAAAAGTAAGAGACTAAGAGCATTGTCCAGATTAAGGTGTATAAGAAATAAAAAGGAAACACACCTGGCACTTCTCAGCCTCCTCCAAATCAAAAATTCAAATCCTGAAAGAAACCAATTAACCAAACATTTAGAAAGGCCAAAGGAGTAAACTTCCACTGACCCAAACGATCAGGAAACCAATAGAAAGAACGAATATCCACCTATCTAAACTTTAAATCATCATAAAAGAAACTCAATTGACAACTCAGATGTATAAGTAAGAGTATTAGACCAGATAGAACACACATGTAGAGACAACAATAAGGTACTCTGGCTTCATCAAATAGTAAGTAACTATACTGCTGCACAATAGCACATGGACTGCAAATTCATAGTCCGTGGAGAAATGGTTAACCATTCATTGTGATGCATCATCTCAATACTTCATATGATTACCAAATACCAAGTACTCATGGACTACGAATCCAAATGAAAACGGATTACTGGTTTTGCAAGGTTTGGTTCGAAACATCACAAATGAACAGGACTTATATATCTACATGTATCTTATAAACAGAAACCACGAAGTAAATAAAAAATTGAAGGTTTCACATAGTGCTTTTGATCGAAAAATTATCTGATTTATTTTCTGCCCTTTGCTTTATAAGAAAAATATTTAGATTCTTAGGATCAAAAAACCTACGGAATTGAAGGAATGGTTGAAGAGAATAAAAATAGAGAGAGAAAGAAATTCCGAAACTAAAAAGAAAACCATTATTGATATAGAAACACAAAGGTCATATAGCATGTAGATGAATTTTAACAACAACAGCCAAGCTTTCTTCAAACATTGGAAAGCAAAAGGTTGTCAATTTATTGAGTTCAGAATTTGGGGTCTTACATGTAGGGGAACACAAAAGAAGGAAAAAAAGATCTGAAAGACTAGCCAAGATACTTATTTTATCAGTCTGTCCCTACCTTTACCCATGTATTGGGTTGCAGTTTCTTGATATCGATTTGGAGATGGCAGTGTTGAAATTTTGAAAAGGCAAATAGAAACACAGAAGACCCATTCACAGTTTGAAACTGAAAAGGCAAAGGTGATAAAAAAAAAGAAGGTCTGAAGAAATAGAAGGTCTAAAGAAATAGAAGGTCATGTTCTTCTTCTGAGATTGCAGGAAAGAAATGAGTCTTATGAGTGATTCTAAGAGTGATGAGGGAAAGGTCCCTAAACATTGGAATACGTCATCTCAAGGAAAAAAAAATATCATGAACCTAAAATGTTCTTTGAAATTTCCACTTTTCTGTTAACATTGTTGGGTGTAGATCCTCTAATCAACTTCAATAAGGGTACTGTGATCAATGTGCATGAATTTGCCTATTGTGTCCTAATTTGTGAGAGTAATAAAGTGAGAGTAAGGCTGTTGTGGTGGCTGCCTAGTTGCAAAAGAGCTGTTATATTTTAGAGAATGAATAGCAGAATTGCAACATGGCAAAAAGAAAATGAATTTAAGAACAGAGCAACTAATCTTGGCAGCACATTGGAAGTACAGCTAAACAGAGAAAGGTACCTAACTATTAGGAATGTATTCTAAATTATTGCTACAATCCTGAGAAAGCTTGGGATTGTAGCAGTATGCAACAGCCTATCTCTAAGTATTGTACTGCTGGTAAGTTTCAGCTTTTAATATCTGCAAAAGCTATAGAGACCACATATGGGCATCTCCATGACATTGTAGGATAAAGAAAATACACCAACTTTGGATGACAGAACATGCAAACATAGACGCATATGAATAAAATCTTGCAATTGGGGAAAAAAGGTAGATAACATTGGGTAGGTTGGATTTTGGATCTTGCAATAACAAAACCATGATTTCAACCTTTCATTCTTAAAACCTAAACCACACAGTGGGACATCGAATGGTGCGAACCATATTCTAAATAAAACATTGTCGGTACTAACCTTTGGCATGCTAGGTAAAACTTTGTATGTGTGCAAACCAATTTCTTTACTTTAGAAGCAGAGATTAGTTCTAAGAACAGAAGGAGCTATCACTATAAGGATGATAATCACAGCATAGTACTAATGAATGGACAACAAATGCAGCTTGATAAAGTTGAAGGCAAAAACCAAGAAATGACCAAATAGAACCAAATTAATTAGCCGTGAAACATCCTCGGCTGACTAGTTAATTAGAGGGAAGAACCAACACAGAAGTTGCTATTTGGGTATATGAATGCAAACTATATAGCAATTGCAATTGTGGTAGCCTAGCTATGTACTTCATATAACTGGTCATTCACACCCTATTTTGCTTGTTTGCCGGATGATCTCTCACATACACATAAATAAGAATTCAATGTCATTGAAAAGAAAAGAAAAGAAAAGGCATGCATCTAGAACTAAAGAAGTGTCATATGTCACTGTTTTTCACTTCTATTTTGGATAAACTGAAAACTCGAATCTTATGATTTTTCTCAGCAACCTAGATATATGCATTCTGTTTTTATCTTGATGCAAAAGAATCTTGTCAGCAACTATTCTACATTTGCCAATCATAGCAAAATCCTACCTACCCAACACCAACATACTTGAATAAATTCATTCCAACATTGCATCGAAAACTTTAAAATGAGCTATTATTATGGTTTATTCTCAGAGGTGACAAACATACACAAAGAGGGAGAGGAGAAGATGCTGACGGGATGAAGAGAGGAAAACAGAGGGAAAGCTCACCGGAGATATGGTAGTGATGGGTGCGGCGAGGCTTGGACGACAGTGGGGATGTCAAGATCGGCAGGAGATGAGCGCAGAGGATGCAATGAGGACGAAGGAGGTTTTTGGGTGGAGGGCAAGGAAGGTTAAGGCAATAGCTGTGAGGACCCGTACCTCCAACCTGGTCCGACCGCGTTAGGTCGAGGATCTGGGTTTGTGGTTTGGCCCGGTTGGCCTTGGGATGCGATCGGCTGATCGCATCGCTGTTTTTGACCCCAGTGGCATTTTGGTAAATATGCTCCCTGGTGGTCAGTTTCACACCCGCGTTGCACATATGGCCTTTGATTGATGTATGTGATTGATTAGAACCTTCAGGGCGCTTCCGATCGGAAGATCGGAGCTCGATCGGGAGAGATCGAGTCGGACGGCTGTGATGGATTCCAGCTTTCTATTTAAACCCTTTCCTTCCCCTCTCTCCTTTCCTTTTCTTCTCCTCTGGACTTTCTTTCTCTCTTCTCCCTCTCTCCTTCGGCTGAGCTAGGGCTTGGAGGGTTGATCTTCGCGGAGCGGATTCCGGCGATCGGAGTTGACGGATGCGTGGAGGAGCTGCCCTATATCTTCAAGTAGGTGTTTCTACCTCGATCTTTGGTTCGGGTTCTCCTAGGATATGTTTAATGCCTTTTCGCTGTAGGAATACATGTTAGAATGTTGTGTAGCTTGTAGCACTTGTGATGTGGCTTGATTCTTGTATTCCTACCCTGCGACTTCGGCATTTTAACGGCTGATTTTCTGTATTCTCGTCGTTTATCGGTTTTCGGCCATTTTAACCTAAATTGGAGATTTAACCGTCAAAATTGTGTTTTGATCGTACCATTAGATTCCCCATCCTCTTTTAGGCATGCTTGCAAAGTTTCATCAACACCCCACTTGAATTGATCCTTGAAATCCAAGAAATTGGATTTCCGGCACTGTTCTGATGAACTGTGCCTAAGGTCCAACGGTCGATCGGTGGATCGACCGTCAAGCGTTAATATGCTGCTTTCGGACCTGACGGTCGACCGTAGGATCGACCGTCGTATCGACCGTCGCGCTCTGTCGCGTTTTTGGCCTCCCACGGTCGATGCCCCGATCGACCGTGGTTCCTTCTTCTTTTCCATTCCGCCTCACGGTCGATCGTCGGATCGACCGTCGCATCGTCCGTGAGACCCTGTCCCATTTTGGGTCTCCCACAGTCGATACACCGATCGACCGTGGCCCTCATGTTTTCCCCTCGATTGGCCCCACGGTCGACCATCGGATCGACCGTGGCATCGACCGTGGCCTCACGGTCGACCGGCGGATCGACCGTCGCATCGACCGTGGGCCACTGAGCTGTGTTTATTGATTCCTTTTGATTGGTTTTCATCCATGATAGATACCCAATCATGTTAGGAAGCATACACGTCGTTTTCATGGGATTTTCGAGGGATTTCTATCGAGATTGAGAATTGGATTGGACGTTGCCCGTTTTATGGATTTATGGATGGGTTTTGCATTTAATACTTGAGTTGATAAGTAGATGAATGCTATCTTTGATTGTCTAACCATTAGTTAGCCATGAGTGCTAGCTAATGAGGAATTGTGGAACCTTAGCCTCTTGCCGGCGAGTGCCGAGGGCTATTGTATAAATGTGGCCAGTTATCTGCGGGGTAACTGTGGAACCTTAGTCTGTCATGTGCAAGAGAGCACTGAAGACTATTGTATATCTGTGTTCGATGCTTGGTTCATTATCTTTGTTTGGTTAGCATAGATTATCTGTATTTGAGGCCTTTGCTAAGCTTACCCTTTGGCTAGCTGTAAGTTATGCCTAGCCCTGTATGATTACTGACATCTTGTTGCATGCTTATATCTTGTTATCTGTGCCTGAGCATTGCATGCATCTTGTTTGCATTAGAGGCATTTGAGGTTAGGCGGGCGATGGTTTGGGTCACCGATCCGAGGCTCTCGGGTAGCTCGGATCTAGCCATTAGGACCGCGGCTGGGTAGTCAGGATTAGGGTGTGATTGTATGATCTGGATCTCGTGTGATTGAGGATGCACGCTAGTTGACTCTGATCATTGCTTGAGGTTTAGAGGTCGTGTTGGTCTCCCAAGGCCAAGTGCTAAGGATGCAAATCGATGTGTTCCCGACGTGGTCCCCATGCAGTGGTATCCCTGTTGGGTAAGGGTGATCCTGCATGGTACTGTTCCCCTGTTAGTGCTTAGGGTGATCTTGGTAACATGTTCAAGAGAGAGGTTCATGACAGGAGCCCTTGGGACATCGATGGGTTATGGGACCCGTGGCATCCGTTAGAATTGAGCTGAGAGACAACACTGTTGTTGTTTTCCTCCTTTCAGTGTGCCGTAGAGTAGAACTGTCACACCCCGACCCAGAAAACCCATCCAGGACGGGGCGTGAGGGTCATAACACTATTCATCATCAACCGGCGCGATACAAAGCGGAAAAGATAAATAATTTAAACAATTGTATTCCATAGGCTAAACAGATTTAATCATAATATAACATCAAGTCGTACAATGTCTGAGTTCCAATATACAGATTTATACAAAAATCCCAAAAGTTCTCCAAAATGGTTACAATATATAAACATATATCAAAATGTACGACGAATCATCCTCCAGCAACCTCAAGTGCCTCTGGATGTACTCGCGCCGCCAAAAGCCGACCCAGCCGGCTCCACCGAAGAAGAACGGCCGCCTGCACCTGCAAACGTAGCCCGGGTAGGAGTGAGCGATAAGCTCAGTAGGGTTCTACTCTACGGCACACTGAAAGGAGGAAAACAACAACAGTGTTGTCTCCCAGCCTAAGTCTAACGGATGCCACGGGTCCCATAACCCAGTTGATGTCCCAAGGGCTCTTGTCATGAAACCTCTCTCCTGAACAAGTTACCAGGAGGCCAAGGAACAGTAACATGCAAGATCACCCTTCCCAAGCTGGAATACCAAGCCTTGGGGAACCATGTCGGGAACGCACCAACATCCATCCTTAGCACTTGGCTTTGGAAGACAACACGACCTCTAAACCTCAAGTATTGATCAGAGTCAACTAGCGTGAATCCTCAAAGACATGAAACTTGATCAACAATCACACCCTACTCCTGACTACCCATCCACGGTCCTAAGGCTAGATCCGAGCTACCCGAGAGCCTCGGATCGGCGACCTAGACCATCGCCCGCCTAACCTCAAATGCCTCTAATGCATACAATGCATGATCCTAGGCAAACATCTATCCTAGATGTTTCTACATGCCACATCAACAGTTAAAAGTTCAACAGATATACAATAGCCCTCGACACTCGCCGGCAAAAGGCTAAGGTTTCACAATTCCTCATTAGCTAGCACTCATAGCTAGCTAATGGCTAAGCAAACAACTAAGCAATTAACTACAATCAATCAAGTATTAATTGCAAGTAGAACCATAGGTTTTCTAAAAAGGAAAGAACATTTGAATCAATCTCAAACCAAATAGAAATCCTTTAAAAACCTCATCAAATCCCCCTACATGTTTCCCAACATGTTTAGATATTAATCCCCCATCAAAACCATCCAAGAAATACCTGAAAATCGAGTTAAAAGGGTCACGGACGATGTCACGGTCGATCCGGATGTCACGGTCGATCCGGGGATCGACCGTGAGGCCACCGACGATGCCACGGTCGATCCGGAGATCGACCGTGAGACCCATGCGAAGAAAACCCAGGGCGACGGTCGATCCACCCATCGACCCTGAGAAGCCCAAAATCAAACAGCGCCTGACGGTCGATGCGACGGTCGACCGTCAGGTAAAAGGCGAAAAGGAGAAGATCCCACGGTCCATCGACCGTGGGAGTCCAAAATCCCGACAGAGCCCGACGGTCGATGCGACGGTCGATCCAGAAAGGGTAAAACCACACTTGACGGTCGATGCACCGATCGACCGTCGAGCCTTGGCACAGTTCATCAGAACAGTGCCAGAAATCCATTTCTTTGGATTTGAAGTATCAAATCATGTTGGAATTAAATGAGATTTTGCAAGCAAGTGTATTTAACGATGGCAAAGCTAATGGAATGAAGAAATCCAGGTTTTGACGGTTAAATCTTCTATCTAGGTCCAAATGGACAAAAACCGACAAAACGGCGATAATACGGAAACCAACCGTTAGAATACGGAAATCCACTGATAGGAATACTGGAAACAAGCTATACTACACATGCATTCATCCACACAACATTCTAACAAGTATTCCTACAGCGAAAGCACATAAAACCTATCCTAGGAGAACCCGATCCAAGGATCGAGGTAGAAACACCTACTTGAGCAAGTAGAGTAGCTCCTCCACGCGTGCCACCAGCCGAGCCGCCAAGATCCAAGCTCCGAAAGCCGAAGTCTCCAACCCTAGCTCAGCCAAAGGAGAGAGAGAGGAGAAAACGATAGGAGAAGAAGAGAAGGAAAGAGAAGAAAGAGACAGGCCTTATATAGAAATTCCAAATCTATCTCAGCCGTCCAAATCGATCTTTCCCGATCGAGCTCCGATCCTCCGATCGGACGCACCCTAGGGATTCTAATCAAACACATACATCAATCAAAGTCAGTGTGTAGAATGCGGGTGTGAAACCGACCACCAGAGGACATATTTACCAAAATGCCCCCGGGGTCCAAAACCGCCATGCGATCGCCCGATCGTGCCCGACGCGGAACCAAACCAACATGAAACCGGCTCTCGACCCACGTGGTCGAGTCAGGTCTGAGGGACGGGCCCTCACAAGAACCCTACTGAGCTTATCGCTCACTCCTACCCGGGTTGCGTTTGCAGGTGCAGGCGCCAGTTCTTCTTCAGTAGAGCCGGCAGATCAGCTTTGGTGGCGCGACTACATCCAGAGGTGTTTGAGGTTGCTGGAGGATCGACTGTTGTACTTTGACAGATTTTGTAAATTATGTACATTTCGAGGACTTTTGAGATTAATGTATTTTATTCTTTCATTGGAAAATCTTGTATCAGTACAACATGATGTTATGTAAATTGAATTTCTGTTTACCTCTGGACTATAAATTGTTTAAGTTTTTCTATAATTCCGCTTTGTATCGCGCCACTTGGAGATGAATAGTGTAGGTTTCCCCTCACACCTCGGCTCGGATGGGTTTTCTGGGTCGGAGCGTGACAATAGCGATCTCCTCCGCTGATATTCTAAGAGCAACAACACCGTAAAAATTGGAGAAGATCTAACCTGCGTAACCACAAACATCCCCAATATCCAATCCACCCGCTGGTCTCTCCCAGCCTCCTCCTGCACCCTACCGACGCTCCGCGATCCTATCCATTCTCGTTCCTTTTCTCCCCGCACGCACTGCACGCGAAATGCCGGATCGAGCGCTGCACCGACGCCGCCGATGACGAAGCCTCTGTACTCGTGTGGACAGCGCGGTAGTCGATGCCGGAGAGGGAAAGTAGCATGAGACCAGCGGCCAACACCATTGACTTCCAGACGCCAAAGCCGGCCACAGCAAGGCTTCGACGACAGCGGGGATGTCGAGATCGGCCGGATCCGGCGATCCGAGGAGGAGGAAGCGAGCACAGGGGATGTCTCGTTCGACCGGCCGCCAACGACGTCGACCGCCCAGACTCTAACTGAAACCGCCTTCGATTCCCTCGGCAGGCAACGACGCCCTGAGCCAACATCTTGATTCCCCCCGCTCTATTTCATGGAAACTCAACTCAAAGCACCAATTTTAACCCCAAAAAAATTC